>JAQFYB010003175.1:0-20581 GCA_034694085.1 Pogonognathellus longicornis | reverse complement strand
TGGGGTTGCCTTACGAGCGCAACTAGCTTTTGCCTGACGGCAAGCTCAGCTTGCCTTCCGAGTGGAAAGGGTTAATACCTGCTAGAGATCTACAATCTTCCTACTTTATTCCTGTGGATGATGAGTGATGTGACTGATGACAAATAAATGCTAAATGACTTAGCATTAGTTTAATCCAGGGTCACTTTGCCCCGAAACTTTGTTCATAGTAGTGCCAGTGCGAAGTAAATTGTTAATGTTGGGAACGACATTGATGTTTTTGGATTAGTATTATACGTAGATTTACATGAATCAGCAGATTGTTTATGATATTTTAATATTGTAGCATTCATTGAGTTCTGTAAATAATGCTTTACGCTATACGTAATAAATCAACCTACAATCAGGAATAATGTATAAATAAGCTGCATTATCTGTATACTATTTCTATCCTAAATGAGAGAGAACATTAACATAAATGCTCGGACAAATAATAAAAATTCAAACTGATACAACTTTTTATCGACACTCGGTTACTTTGCTTCATATTGAGTGCATGATACATTGAGTTAATACTTTAATTAATTATTGCAGATAGCAAACATGATTATGAGGAATGATTGATTTGCCATAAGGATACTTCAACTAATTGATCTCCATAATTAATTTAGATTTTTGTAAAGTTGTTTTTACTTCATCCATACATTTGCCCTACCACGAAAATAGTTTATTCTTTTATGGGTGTTGTTTAGTTTTATAAAATTAACTGACAGTTTAAACAGATTTGAGTGTTATATTCATGATAATAGATAAGGCATCAACAATTCCTGTCACAAGGTGTGTGTCTGTATATTTAAAGGCGAAGTAAAACTTTCATTTCGTTTGTTTGACTCGTAACCTCAGAGTTTAGTCAGCATAATATTACAATGAAAGTTTTAACAGTAATTGCCGTTTGCCTTGCTTTAACGGCATCCTCTCATGGGGAAGTCAAAAAAGTTGAGAAGAAGATCAATGCCAAAGTGTACGCTCATTTGATGCCATGGTTTGAAAGTCGACAAACTTCCGACAATGGTGCATGGGGAATCCATTGGACAATGGCAACTCAAAACCCCGATGTTATTGTCGATGGAAGCGGAAGACGTCAAATTGCTGCCCATTACTACCCAGAAATCGGACCTTACGGTAATAATCCATCATACAATAAAAATTTCAACAAATTTTAATAATTTCATACGAAAAATATGATTTTGTATTTCTTTAGGTTCCGGAGACCCTTCGGTCATTGAATACCAATTGAATCTTATGAGATACGCCGGTATTGATGGTATTCTTCTGGACTGGCCCGGAACTGTAAATGCATGGGATTATCCCAAAAATCTCCGAAACTCTGAGGCAATTATTGCCCGCACCGCGGACTTTGGTTTGGAGTTCGCAATTGTGTACGAAGATCATAATATCGGTATGGCACATGAAGCAGGATTTATTCCCGACAAATTGGCCGCCGGAAGAAACGACATGTCTTACATCAGTAACAACTACTTCACCCGTAGTAACCACATCCGTGTAAATGGAGCTCCTCTCCTCTTGGATTTTGGTCCACAAACATTTACAAGCCCCTCCGACTGGAGTAACATTTTCCAAGCTTTGAGTCAAAGACCCACCTTCCTCACTTTGTGGTACCAAGAAAACCAAGCTGCTGGAAGTGCTTCTGGAGAATACCCTTGGATTTATTTTGATTATATGGCCGGTCTCAACCATTTCTACCAAAATCATCAAGTTAGCCAAGTCAAATTTGGTGTTGCTTATCCTGGATTCCACACATTTTACTCAATCGGAGGTAATTGTGTAATATTCTCAGTAGGATACATTAAAGATTTGAAATTATTTTAAAAATTGGAGTTCTGACTATCTTTGTATTTTTGTTCTGTAGGATGGCCTGGTCCAGAATGGGGCATTGCTCACAACGGAGTTGGAGCTTTCACTGAAACTCTTGATGCTGCTATTAACGGAAACGTCAACTGGATTCAGTTAGCCACATGGAATGACTACGGAGAAGGTACCATGGTTGAACCAACCAGGGAATTCGGGAATGGATTCCTAAATGTCCTTCAGCAGAAATTAGGCGTCCCATATGGAGATCGTGAACTCAACCTTGTAAAGGACCTTTATTTCAAACGTAAACAATTCGAAGGACAAAAGGCTGTGCAATCTCAATTGGATGAAGTTGCTGCTGCCCTTATCGACCTCGAACCAGAACGAGCTGAAGAGCTCTTGAAAAACATCCAATAAATTATCACAATGAGACTAATAATAATGACTAAGACTCACAATAAGCTCTTATTTTGCCTATGCTGTGAAAAATAAAAACGCACAATTTTTAATACTTAATAAAATTTACGAAAATGATGCATTTGAGATCAAAGGAGACTAATTCAACATAAATCTATTCATAATTGTTTCTCTGCTATGTGAGACTCTGAGACTCTTCATGTTGTATGGTTATCAAAAGCACTTACAAAATTAAATCTTGAATGAGTTGCTATTCCTATAAAAGCATGCAATAAATGGGTTGGGCAGCTGGTGGAAGGATTTGGTATTATGAATGACCTATAATGTAACTACCTAGTCGACAAGCACCTTTGCTTCATATTTATCAAACGAAATTGTTAATACTATGTACACCTCATTAATACGTATTTTGAACTGTGTTTTTACTTCAATTATATTATTTAGCACATTATGATTTACATCAACCTCTTTGTAGGGTAATATTACTTTTAAAACAGGTGTAAGTAGCGTCAGTTGTTGGGGTGTCTTGAGACACTGCTTGGGGTGTCTTGGGGCACTATTTGGGGTGCCTGGAGACATTTCTTGGGGTGTCTTGAGACACTGCTTGGGGTGTCTTGGGGCACTATTTGGGGTGAGACATTTCTTGGGGTGTCTTGGGAAATTTTTTGGTGTCTCTTGGGGCACTATTTGAGGTGTCTGACACTTTTTGCGCCACATTTTAAGCAATTTTTGATGACTTGTAACACATTTTGGACCATTTCTATTGACTTGTAACACATTTTGGACCATTTCTATTGACTTGTAACACATTTTGGACCATTTCTATTGACTTGTAACAAATTTTGGACCATTTCTATTGAATTGTGACACATAGTGATCATTAGGAGGATGTTGGGGGTGTAGTAGGTATGTAATATGTATATAGTGTCGTAGGTATTTATGTCATAGTGCTATATGTATATACTGTTAATAGTGTATTTAATTGAGACATATTTTGGACCATTTTTGGGGACGTGTGACACATTTGTGGCCATTTGGAGGGACGTTGGAGTGTAGTAGGTATCTATATGGTATATATAATGCAATAAGCATATAGTGTTAATAGTGTATAGTAGATACGTGTATAGTAGATACGTGTAGTATAGTCCATTCTGGAAAAAATGCGCCGGTATACAGACAGACAAACAGTTTCTATAAAGTAGCTTCCGCTACTTAATAATCATTCATAAATGACCCATTTTTGTGCAGACAACGTTTGTTGGCGCATTATCAAAATAATCAGAAAAAGATTTGGCTTGGTCTGTGTTAAGCTGATAAAGAGTTTAAATTAATTCAAAATGTTTCAGACTTTGTAGCCCTAAGGGAGCGTGCAAAAACCACGTTACCAAAAACCGACTTTTTTGACCTCCTCCGCCCTTGTGGTCATTTTGGAACCTCCCCCTATACGTTACCATTCGAGGACCCGCCCCTCCAGTTAGTTAGAAAAAATACCATTTTTCTTCCAAACGGGGAAGGTGGTATGTAATTTGGGTGCATAACATAATATATTATAATACCTAGTTTATAATTCCATCTTTGCAAATTTAGTGAAATTGCGCAATATCTGCTCTAACCCCTCATATATCTGGCCTAGCTACGCACCTGTTGAGGGGTGTACTGATTTTGACTTTTAAAATCTGGTCGCCTTAATTAAGTAACTTGAGAATATTCAACCTACTATACCTAACTTACTTACTATCCTTACAATGTCCAACACTGAAGGACAAGTGATATTCGCATAATGCAATAGTATCAGTATCACAAATAGATTCGAAACGCGAGAATTACCGAGTTAGTCGGCTTTGGCGTCGGATGAAATGAGAAGGTGCGTAAAACACATGCTCTTTCGGGCACTTCATCACTCCAGATTTCGAAAACGAAACGAGATAATGGACATTGACCAGCGACAATGTTTTAAGACTTCACTATCTAACTTAGAGGAAATTGAAATAATTTCTGAAGCCATAATAAATTTAGATAGGCTAAGAAATAAAGGCAAAATGATATCATTAGAGTCAAAATCCATATTTTTAAATAGCTAAAACAATAAAAGATAGGCACGAAAAATACAAGCCATAAGATATTGCTTCGTCATTGGGGGCACTGCACTATATTTTGTGTGAGCAGGTAATGCAAAAAAACCTTATGCAACACCACTTAATTCACAAAGACATTTATAAGACACGACCGCCGACCGTATCTCGCCCAAATGCTTATTTATTAAGTCACAAATCTCCATAATTTCTACCCTACACATACTCAGGACAATACTTTAATGAAGACTGTGAAGTCCATTTGTGCTTAATTTAGTTAGCTGGCCGACATTTAGCTGTCTATCAAATCATCCAATTGTAAGAGTAATGAGACCATGCATGACACTCCTATATAGCACAAACACAGAACACAAGTTAATGGCTATTTATATATATAGTAGTATCTTTCAGTCTTCAGTTCGTAAACCAGCATCTTAAATAAACAAAATGTGTCATGCTTTTTTCCCGGATAAAACTGGCTTGAAATGACAGTCAAAAAACATCTAATTAGTGTCTCGTTGTTATAATATAACTTGGTTTGTAAGTGTCTGTATTTCCTGGGGGTAATTTTTCACACAAACAGTTGTAATCTGTTCTCCTTTCCTACTAATTTTATTTGCAGAGGAGTTCATGAGTTTACAGATTTACACTCCTATTTATACATAGTACTTATATCGCTTTATTGGCTTTATTCTTAAAAATACTACAACGAAAAACGAAGTCGTCTATAGAAGACATTAGGGAAGAAGACAATTAATTCTCAAACAGAATGCAGCTACTTAAATTTATCCTTCTGGTTCTGCTGTTCATTTTAGTTCGCAGTATTTCTAATTCAACCTGCATTAAACCATCTCCAATCATAACTCACTTTCTAAATGATTTCTTACACAAACATTTCGGCGAATGTACATTAGTCCTTTTACACGATCAAATTAGTTCACTGTTAGAGCGTGATTCAATGAATAATGCAGATTTTCTAAGTAAAGATGTTTTCATCCTGAACACAAATACTTATGTGTCTAAAAATTCCACTGGATTATCCAAAATTATTTTGGATGTTCATAAGTTTCGTCATGAGTGTGTAGTAACTGTGATGTCTATACACTTAATCTCAGAAACGATTTTGGGAAAGTTATATAAACTTTTGAAATCTCTTGTTGGAGTTACAAGAAGAGATGAAGATCATTTTATTTTTGCGACCATTACAGAATACATGGAACCTCTACTGACATCCAAATACCTCGGAATGAAAATCAAATACAGAATAGCAATCGCGGAAGACCAACACAAAATAAAAAACTCTGAAGCTGGGATGACTATTTCTACTGCTTGTTTCTATTGTGCTTTGGGCAATCCAAAGCTAATTCATTTGACCCCTCAAATATCTTCAAGTTCAAAACTCTCTGAGATTTACCCTAACCATCTGGAAAACTTTCACGGGAAAGTTATGAGGGTGAGTACGCCCACTGGAACCAAATGGCTTAACGAAATTGTTCATCGAAACGGAAAATGGATTGCCAAACGAGGTCTGTACAAATTGACAATGGATGCCTTAATGGTGAAATACAATTTCACTTGTGAATTTTTTCCTTCTGCTGGTGGAGGTGGAACGGGAGGATTGCTACCAAATGGAACTTGGATCGGATCAGTTGGTGATGTGTTATATGAACGATCTGACTTGGGTCATGTCACTGGTCAAACCTTGTCGCGTAATAAAGTGATTGGTTACGCTTTCCCTGTGTCTTACACTTGGCTCACTTTTACAACCGGAAAACCCAAACCTTACTTTTCATGGAAGTCAATTTACCTTCCTCTACACAGATTGGTGTGGCTTTCAGTTTTTGTCACTTTTGTTTGCATTGCGCTTGCTTTTAAGATATTTATTAAGTTTACAAACAAGGAAAATTCTCACATGAAAATTTATACAATATTCTGCAGTATGATTGGAACATTTTTGGAGCAAGATGTTCCAGGAGGACCTGCATCTATGAGTTCAACTACAATTCGTAGTTTCTCAGCTTATTACATGTTGTTCTGCATGATAATGACAACAGCTTATCGCTCCAAGTTAATTTCGTTTTTGGCTTTTCCAAACGAAGAAAAGCTGCCTGAGACTTTCGAAGAGCTCGCCGACTCTCACATGCAAATCGGACTGCAATATCTACGCGGTGCTGCATACAATCTTCTGAAATCTTCAACCAACCCAACATATATAAAGATTTTCAACAAAATGGAGTTAGAGGAAGATGAAGTGAAGTGTTTTCAACGAACGTTTGATTCAAAGTTTAGTTGCATAGCTTGGGATGACATCGCAGACTATGTTTACAATAAGAATTTAAGTGACCGAAGTGGAAGAGTGCCTATGGTGAAAGCACCAGCTACAAGCTGTTTTCTATCCGTTGGAATTATCATGGAGAAAAATGCAATATTCAAGAAGAATTTAGATTTTGTCATACACTCAGCCGTAGACTTTGGTCTTATGAAACGGTGGAGAGAAATGGATTATGAATTCATTCGACACGAAAGATCCATTTGGCAAAAAACGACGAAAATAGAGCAAGTCTCTTATGAAGAATTCCGTAGCAATGGTCCATTGACAATCAAACATCTTATGGGTTCTTATTATTTACTCTCTTTGGGATGCAGCCTTGCATTGACATGCTATGTGTATGAAATAGCCCGCTTTCGATTCCATAAACGGAAATTGACTCTCGTGAACACACTAGAAGAGAGCAATGCAACAATGGCTCATTTTAATTCATATTTCACTTATCAGTAGATATTGGACAGGAAAAGGAGTTTTTGCACTTTTATCTATATCTTGTTCAAATACTGGATTTAGTGTAATTTCTAGATGTTACAATTTTGTGTTGGATACAGAATTAAAAATAAAGCAACTGCAAACACAAGTCACAACTATGAAATCTAAAAATAAGTACCTATGCATGTATCATTGTTCATATTACATAATCAATAAAGCTTTGTTTCATGACAATATTTCAGTGTCTGTCTACTTCAAGTTCTTATTCATTTAGTCGCATATATTTGCCACTGGCGGAACCGGGGGCAAGACGGCAATTCCTCCCCCCTCCCCCCCGAAATCCGGAAAAAAGATGTTATATTACCAAAAAAAGTACCAAAAATTATGCATTTTTTCGCGCTACGTGCCAATTTTTTTTATTTTATGTTCATTTTTGCCCAAATTTGCTCAATTATATACCTCATGTTTGGAGTTTGACCCCCCTGAAACCAAATCCTGGCCACGCCTATGATATTTGCATTTAAGATTGCTACAACTATGTTTTTATATAATCAGGCAATCTGTCGATGGAATATCGCGATGTTTTAAATAATTATTATTTCTGATACGTATAGCTAGTAGCTATTTAGCTAAATATAAAATGTAAAAATACTTATGTACTACTTATATTATGAATGAGTATTCTCATATTCATAGCATGGCAAAAGAATTCATTTGTAAACCATTTAAACCAATTTAAATATTGAGTTGAGCGCAAAGACTGTCAAGTGTGTAAAGTGACCTAGTCAACTATATTGAACTAATTTGTGTTTAAAATTATAGCATCCATCCATATTAAATATGGGAACTGTAAAAGTCACATCATTACACAGAGGAAATATGCATTTATCATTGGGCAAACGATGCATGTTAGAATGAATACTCATTATTTGGTTTTAGCAATAAGACGTAAGACTGCATGAGATCTAAAACGGAAATATTTTATACCTTTATTGTATAATTATAGACAAATGCACAATATACCGCATACTCTAGATAAATAAATTCATAGAACATTTCATTCCATACTTTCACTTAAAGAAAATTATTTTAAATTATTTTAAGGCTTTCCCAAAGGGTCTACTTGAGATATTTTGAAACAGTCAGTCTGTATTATAGTGAAATTGACTTTAATATGGCTTCAGGCTTAAAATTTAAGACTTTACATTTACATTGAATGTTCAAACTCTATCTGAACTTTAAAACCTGGGTTAATAATACAGAATAATAATACAATAGCATTAGCAGCACAATCACATAAAACCTCGCTTTAAAGCATACCTAGTCTGAATTAAGCATGAATCGATGGGATTGAAACACACACACTACATTATGGGAATATTTAGATTTACACTACTTATCTTACCAGTAAATTTTTATCATTGTAAATGGTACCTACACATAAAATATATATGTGCATAGTAGTTATAATGGCTGAAATTGCATTTAATTTACAAAATGTCATGAGAATTTTCTATTATGATGTTTAGAAATACAACCTAAGATGTGCATACATTTAATGCAAACCTATAGAGGTAATTACATTGTTCTAGTCTCTCTTGTGCAGCCTCCGTAACAAATTGTTAACATGCACTTCCTATAACGTAATGCATAATGCATTATACCTGTAGCTTGACAGTAGCGTTTCTTATACTTCATGATAATCTCCGTGTACTACACAGACAAGGGGTAAAACGCATCCAGCCGTAAAATCGGAAGCCGTTGAACTTTGTCGATATCTTAAGAAGCAACACAAAACACAATCTTACATAAAATCTTTAAAACTGAACATGTATCTGTTGTGTCTTTTGTGAAGTGTGTTTGTTTGTACTGTGTAGAGTGTAGACTACACTGTAAGTAAAGTGTACTGAACCATTACTTGTCGTACACCGCACCGTCTCAAGTTCGCACAGTCTAAATTGCTTGCCTATTTCACTTTGTCAAGTCAATTTACTCTTATAAAAGTGTAGACTTTGTAAGGGCAAGTATGCACTTAGCTTTTATATACATTAGTACACATACACATACACGTAACAAGTAACATATCTGTAAACATGTTTCCAAATGAATAACCTATGTTACTCTAATAAGTGTATAGTACACGTAAAATTTTTATTTTTGTAGCTGTATTTGTTAAAATTCTCCCTAAGAAGAAAAGCAAATATTAGAGTCATATAATTTGTTATACAAATATGTTTCCAGTTCCTATTCGTTTGAAGACTGCAAATCTAGCTCATTTGGCAAAGTCCTTTAAAAATGTTTTAACATTATCATTGTTTGCGTGTGGAATAGTCTGCATTTCTTTGTTTTTCATTTCCTTACAAAATGCCTTTGACCAATATTTAAGGTCGGAAATAGGAGACGCAGATCGCATGTTTTCAGTTGTACCTAACCATAAAGTGAGAAGATCACTTTTAAATAATAAAATTGAAGCCGCATATTTCCCTACTGAAAGGTTTGAGCCACATCCTAACGTTGAAAATAGTGTGAATAAGATTTTGTGTTACGTGCTCTTGTCTCGTCGGAAATTCGTAGCAGCCAATGTTATAAAAAATACATGGGGGAAACATTGTGATAAATTAGTCTTTTATGGTCGGTTTAATAATACTGACTTACCAGTGACATTCATAAACGCTACAGAAGGATATGAATATTTATGGGGTAAAACCAAATCTGCCTTGGTTCATTTGGAAAAGGAATACTCGATGGTAAGACAATTAGAGATTTTAAGATATCACTCGAGCTTTGCTAATATCTGTAGTTAAAAACTCATTGAGAGGTTTTACTTTTCAGACCTACGATTGGTTTTTTAAAGCGGATGATGATACGTTCGTCATTATAGAAAACCTAAGAAGCTTTATTCAAGAATTGAAACTGGACCCCGCAAAACCAATTTGGTATGGATACAAGTTGAGACACAAGCGGATGGAACAAGTAACCACATTTTTCTTATTTTCACTAGTTCATTATTTGTTACTTTGTAATGTCCATTTACAAAATTGAGACAGTTGTATTGCAGTTTTGTAATTTATCAATAGGGTTATATGTCTGGTGGTGCTGGATACGTTTTCAGTACATCTGCTTTATCCCAAGTGGTTCGATTATTAAATACTGGTGAAACAGAAACTTTCAAATCCAATTGGACTAAAAGGGGAAATTATCAACCCAGTTGTGATACGAATGGAATAAAAGGAATTGAAGACTTGGAGCTAGGTAAACAATTGGCACCAATACAAGTGACTTGATTTGATTCCCGAGCGTATTAGAACTCCTCATACTAGAGCCCCAGATGCTAGAACCCCGGACTTTAGAGCCCGGGATTTTAGAGCCCCACTACTTGAGAGCTCCATACATTTAGAGCTCCATTGACTTTAAGGTATAGGGAAATAGTTCAGAATTGAGGGAAAGAGGATATATGGAGGAAATATCCTGGAATTGAAAAATATGATATGGAGGAAGAATCCTGAAACTAGGAAAGATGAGATAGTGTAACAGTCCGGAGGAGAAAAATAGATGGAGAAAGAGACCGGAAGAAATGAAGGGGAGAAGGATGAAGTGTCCGGAAGAGAAAAAGAGGAATTGTCAGGAAGAGAAAAAGAAGTGACCGGAAGAGAAAAAGAGGAAGCGTCCGGAAGAGAGAAAAAGAGGAAGTGTCCGGAAGAGAGAAAAAGAGGAAGTGTCCGGAAGAGAGAAAAAGAGAAAGTGTCCGGAAGAGAGAAAAAGAGAAAGTGTCCGGAAGAGAGAAAAAGAGGAAGTGTCCAGAAGAGAAAAAGAGGAGAGGGAGGAAGAGTTTGGAAGAGGGTAATATATGAGGTAGAGGAAGAGTCAGGAAGAGGTCGTTTGCCATTTCCCCAGAATCCCACAAAATCTTACGATATCCAAATCACAAGATTTTATGCAAAAATCATCCCGCTCTCAAGTCGTGAGACACTCAAGTCGTGGGGTTCTCAATTCGTGGGCTCTCTCTCAAGTCGTGGGCTTCTCAAGTCCTCAAGTCCTGGGCCTCTCAAGTCCTCAAGTCGTGGGCCTCTCAAGTCCTCAAGTCGTGGGGCTCTCAAGCCGTGATGTCTCAATTCGTGGGGCTTACAAGTAGTGGGGCTCTAAAGTTTAAGGCTCTAGTATGCGGGGCTCTAAAATCCGGGACTCTAGCATGCTAGGCTCTAAAATCCGGGGTTCTAATGCCCGAGCCTCTAAAGTCCGGGGTTCTAATGCCCGGGGATCTAAAGTCCGGGGTTCTAATGCCCGGGGATCTAAAGTCCGGGCTCTAGCATGCGGAGCTCTAAAGTCCGGGGCTCTAACGCTCGGTTACCCCTGAGTTGACGACAATTCTTAATTTAATTATTTAAATGTTATGAACTTATCCAAATAAATAATTGGCCTTAAAATTACAGGAAAATGTTTTCTTGCTGCTGGTGTGCAAGATGTAAGTACAGTTGATTTACAAAGCAGAGAACGATTCCTTCCTTTGCCTCTTAATTCTTTACTTAATGGAGATATATCAAGCTTTCATTGGATTTGGAGACAAGCATGGAATCCGCTCAGAACAGTAATTTAACTTCATTAACAAATCCAGATATTAAATTCTTACAAAAATTAACTATTTAAAATAATTAGAGAACATAAACTATTTTGTAATTCATACTACGCAAGAAAATTGTCTAATACTAAATAGTTACTTTTCTGTAGGGAAAGAAATGCTGCAGTTCAATGCTAATTTCACTCCATCAAATTACGCCATATGAAATGAACAATTTATATTTTATGATATACAAGCTACAACGTGGTTGAATAATATAAATAACCACTAATTAATGAATATTAGTAGTACCTAATTATTATATATTAAACATTTGTAAGCAAAAGCAATATAAGGTAAGTTCATTCATAATTAATATATTGTACATAATATAAACTGGAAAGAGAAAGAACCCATTCCTCCCTTCCCCTAATACCTTTGCATTACATTACAGAATAAATACGTACTGATTTTACTTGAAGTTAGACTAAACAGAAAATCATAATTGTTATTAAAAGAAAACTATCTTGCAAATCGGATTTAAAATTAAATGTGTTTGTGTTGCCTATCCTAAGTTTAAGTTTAGACTTGGGTACTACTGACAAATTAAGTGAATTTTTGGACAATCGTCTGTATTATAAAATGATGGCAGTTTATTGCGATATAACATAAATTATAAGTATGCTCTTACTCTAAAACACTAAATAAGGTTCACACTTGTTATTAGTTAAATATACAATTTGGATTTAGTGCAAGGATTTACTGTACACTGAACATTTCACATATACATTCACTTTGATGGTGTAGTGGTGTACTATCACTTTTCTTACAAAGGATTAACTTCGATTCATTCATGGAGATTTATATGCACTATGTTGAAATATCAGAACATTATTTACAGCACACTACTTCTAATACGCAATTATATTTACTTGGTGGAAACTCGAGTTTTTCTATTCCACGAAAAGTTAGCACCGTATGTTTTTGCCTTAGGTTTCTTATCTACTGGTTCCTCCACAAACCATGGCCAACCATTTTTCTCACAAAATGCGATGGCGTCGTCTTTGTTACTGAAGTCAATAGCTAAGTTCGATAAGGGATCTCCCCTACACAAAATTGAATTCCAAAAACGTAAATTCAATGTAAAAATTAATTGCATTCATTATATATAAAATATGTGAAAGTTTACTTACGAAGATGCCCATCCCATCAAAGGATTTTCCCATCTTTCTCTTGTCTCGAATTCCATTTTCCACTTCTGTATGTTGTTTGTGCCAGATTGCATAGCATTCTTTGCTGGTTTAAAAATTCTCACACGACGAGACTTAACATGCTCTTCGGGGACACCAGTCACGGGAGATATATCACTCTGTAAACAAAACAATTTACAGTTTAGAGAACAAAATAATCACAAATCACAGTATTGGGATAATAATATGTATTCTATATTCTACATTACTTTACTGGTTGAAGCACTATTAAAATGTAAGCCCCTTAGTAAATGCCATTTAAAATATGAAGGGAGAAGAAGATAGATAGCTATTTTACATACCGGTGTTGCATCTACAGTTATATAACCTTGCAACTTAGTTTTTTCCTCAGATTCATCTTTTGTCAATAAAGCTTCGTCGACTCTGCGCTGCTTTGCTTCTTTTACAGCCAGTGTTTTCTTCAATTCCTCGTCTTCCGAGGAAAAGCGACTAGCGCTGAGACCAAGTGCTCTTCTATAATTTCAAAATCAAAGAATTATGCACTATAAACAAAAAAAAATTATGTAACATCAAAATTCAAAAGTAGGATAAAATGTCAAATAATTCTAACGAATTATTCAATGTGTTCAATCATTCAACAATCAATAGTTGACACATAGTGACGCAGTAACAGCTGATGCATTCGAAGATTATTTTTAAGTACCCACATTTTAATGACTACTAAATACAATATACAATAATAACAAAAAAAATTACTGAGGAATATAAAATGCCCGGAGAGCCTTAAATCCTTCCCGTGCAATAGCTTGAACCGACATGGTTAATTAAAATCGACAGAAAATTTTGAGAAAAAAGCTTCAATCGCTGGAGAACTCAGATTTCAGATGTTTCAGGAGAACTCACACGGAAATCTTGAAAAATATAATAATTCACATTCTCCCTCCGTTTTGTTTAATATTTCTACATTCGACAGAGGGTGCTTAATGTTGCATTGAAGTGCTTGAAGTACATTGCTAAAATCTCAAGTCATAAGTGGTGCTTTTTCCCGTACGTGTGTGTGTGTGTATTTTGTATTTGTGTTATAATAATTGTACCTGTACCTATTTATATGTAGCAAAACAACTTGTGAAGTTATTGAGTTGTGCTGACACAGACAGACATTCATGACGAAGATAATTTTTGATTGATAGCTTTAGCTTCATTTATCTCATCTTCCAAAAGTTTGTTTGCGAAAAACATCAGACTTCATTTGTACCACAGCCGTTGACTGTATTCATGAAAGCATTTATAAAGACTTGCAGAACGTTGACTCACTCGGCTGTGACTTTGAAACAGAATCCAACAAATGTGCGATAGCTATGATCTATAAACGATGTACCAACAAATATTTTTGTCGATAGTATTATAATATCTTATATGTTTTATAATGTCATAACATAATATTTATTCAAACATATTCTAATACCTTAAAATTCTTCGCTTCTTCAGGGTGTGTTGTTGGTTGCGTATGATCGACTTGTCTCAAGGTATAAAAAATTGTCATGATTGATGAATTCAATGTATTGATGTTCATATAATACATTAAGATAAAGCATTAATTTGCACGCACCTAACCTACCTGTACGATATACAAGTTGTGATTTGGATTTTGATAAGAAAAGGAGGACAGTGAAGTACCTATAATCAATCATTGTGTATCTCCGTATTAAATCTGTCCAGATTTGATATGTACAAAATGCTCATGTATACCTGAAAATCTATTGATACTATACACTTTACCTTTCTTACATGTCCTATCTAAAATCCAGCCAACAGGAACACGCACAGAAACCTGTAAGTAAAATTCGGACCGCGTGTGCCTTCAAAATATTATAAATAAACTGGTCAAATAACAGATGTAAAAAATAGCGTCTGTTGTTGGTGTGACTTGAGACACTTTTTGGGGTGTCTTGAGACGCTTTTTTGGCAATTTTTGATGACTTGAAACACATTTTGGACCATTTTTGTGACTTTTGACACATTTGGGAATTTTGGGGTGTAGTAGTTATGTATATAGTGTAGTAGGTATCTATATGGCATAGTGATATATTCATATAGTGTTAATAGTGTAGTAGATACGTGTATAATGCATTCTGGGAAAGGTGCACACACAGACAAACAGGCAAACAGACTGACAAACCATTTCTATAAAGTAGCATCCGCTACTTAATAATGGATTATCAAAGTGGATGGGTGCTCCTGAAAGAAAGAAATTTTGAAAAGGAAGGAGAGAAAACATATAATATATGGCCTATTTTTATATATTCCTTAGACCATAAACTTTAGAACATATTTTGGGATTCAGTCATCATGGTTCTCTACTCAGGAACGTTAGACACAATACAGTCAGTTTTTAAGAATCCTTCGTCGCTACTTAATAACGATAATAGCTATATGAACACAGTGTACGTATATATAACTAACGTTGTATATTTTGTAAACAGTATTAGCATTTTAAAATGTTATAATCAGTGAAAAAATTTGTTTTCAGCTAAAAGTAATAATAATAATGAATATTACATGAAATAGGTATATTATGTAATAAATATTTACTATTATTTACCTAATGTTGTTGGAAGTCAGTGCAAAGTTAGAGATTCTATTCAAATAATATGAGATATCGATGCAAGCTTGTTTATCCCAACAGGGTTTTCGTGTACAACTATTTTTACGACTATATTTTTCTTTGGTCTTCAGTTTTAGCGATTTCTCATGCAGCGTGAAAAACCGTGTTGAGATTTTATAACAGCTTCATTGAACAGGTTTGTGTTGGATTGCCCAATTTTGGGTAAAAACTCAATACAATCCTGTTCGTTGTTTGAGTTCGGGTAGCTACAAAAGAGTAGATAGGTATGTATGTACTATGTAGTATGTAGCTAATTAGCTATATTATAGCTACCAAACTGTAGACGAATAGCTAAGTAACCTAACAAATTATTTCTACATTTAGATAGTAGCTAGTCTCATCTGCATTGATTAGTTTTGCATGATTATAAAACGTATTTTGAAGTAGGACTTATATTGCATATGACAAGATAAAGTGTTTTGATGATCGTTTGCTATGACAGTTGAAAATGAGGCATGTGACTTTGACCATTTCTCTGGCTGAAGTGACACAGAAATGAACTAGGGTTTAGATACTAACAATCAGCAAAATGATATATTATGTATTGTTTCCGAGAATATAACGCATCTACTATTTAAGGAGATTGGTAATTATATTCCTCCTCCTGACATACATGTTTCTTTCCCTATCGCTATACATTTCGTGGAATTTATCAATTTGTACATTTGAGAGAAAAACAATTCATTTCTTCAAGGCTTTTGCAAACTTTGCTTACCTAGTTAAGGCGAATAAAGTATTTTAAACCCAAGTCTCAGAGCGTTTGAAATACATTTGTAATTTACAAGCGAATGAAAACCACAAGTCAGCAGTGTTGTCAGAAGACCTTCATTTTTTGCATATTAGTATTCCGCTTCTCCTTCCTTTCCTTTTACTTATGTAGGTATACTCCAACTTAATATTCTTATAATCATCATTATTACCAACCATTAAAATACCGAAAACCATTCCACACAAACACATCAGGTTTTACATATCAGTGAATAAGACAGAGAAGACGTTATTATTGTAACAAAGAACTAGAAGTATAAAATCACATCAATCCCTACCTACTGCATGTATTTGTATATTAATGAGTCTATCGGAGACTATCAGCATATAATATAAGAAAACTAAGATATAAGATACAGCAACGAAAGTCAACCCGTACATAAATTACTCACAAAAAGAGAGTAGATTGGAACGTGGAGTCTTATATAAGTATTGCCAACTACTATTTGATCCTCACACCATAATTCTTGTGTACAAAATACTCAGTGTAACCAACAACTCACACTAAGCAAAAAATTACCATTGTACTATCAACCATTTCAACCAATAGGCCAATCCTACCAGACTATGAAACCATTAACTGCCCAACCTTATTTTGTCCAGAGGTTTTAAACTGCAAAGTAGACAGCAAGGCTAGAAGAGCTTTTTGTGCCGTTCCGGTTTCGCGAACATACAGACTTCGTTCGTAAGAAGTACATAAAATCAAACCAAGATTAGATCTGTGATTGTACATTGCGTAATCGTACATTCAGAATATATGTATGCATATGCCTAAATACACATATAATATGCATCGCATATACATACATCCCTCACCATGTGAATACACAAATACAGAGAGAGAGAGAGAGAGAGACAGATAGATTCTACATATATACAGCACAAGTAGGTATATATTATATTATTTGCACTATTAGCATTTGTAAGAACTTACAATTACCTACATATTACACATTGTTCTCCTACTCACCATGTCTTATATGCCTATACATTATATCATACATATTATCCCGAATTGCGTTGAGTGAGGCGTGTCTGTAAGATAAAACAGCTAGAAGCTTAATGAAAGTTCGTTAAGGTTTTTTCCTTATTGTGTGTCTTGTCTGTAGACAGATAGTTTGATGCTCAGTGCAGATAAAGATGAAAGTAAAAATGCGTAAGCTACATAGTGTCTGTAGATTTTGCAGAATTTAATGCGCACTGTAATATATGTAATCTTTGGAGAACACACCTGGTGTCTGTGTTACTGTGTTGTAATGTGACTTGCATAATACAACATACATATACAATATATACATGCGAACACACCACCATCAAATCCCATTCTTCATGTACGTAGCGTCAATGTAGTTTATTTAAGTCTATGCACAACGATCTTAACGTATATTACATGAAGGGAATTGAAGAAAATTCGAAATAAATGGTTTAGGCAGCAGACAGAAAATGTCTGGAGATAATTTAGAAATGGTACGTAGTAGGTACGCATATCCAGCAGAACTGGTGACTGGAGAGTGTTTGTAGTTGAGAGTGTAACATTGGGCCAGCTATTGTAATGAGGATAATTATTACGTTACATAGAGTTGTGGCATGAATGTGGTTGGATATGGAAAATAGAACTAAGGTATGTTCTCAGGTGGGATGTGGAATTTATTTGCAATTGTATCAATTTATTCAGGTACATATATGTGAAAGGTATGTATGTAAATGTGTAGCTATGTAGGATAATTTCCGTCGCGCCTGCTGCCGCCGGTGTGTAACTTCATGGTCAAGTATAGAGGCAGACTCTGAAAGCTTGACTTTTGTAACCTCTATTCTAAGATCGGATTTAACTAAGCACGTACTACACACACGTACAGAACAGAGACGTGAGGAACTGTAGTCGAAGTTCAAACTCAAGGAGGAACAACACTAGCAACATCATTTGTATTTGTAACATAATCTTACTTGGTTATTGAATAAATTGCAACAACACAACAAAATATCACACTTACAACCAAAAGACTCTCTACTCGTGTTATATCGCTTACATACAAACACAACACATACAAAGTATTACACATTAGACATTAACTACCCCTCAACTTAAGATAGGATTGTGATGTCAAGATTCAGCCAAATACACCCTTTCACTAACTTATCCACTAAAATACTATCCTACATCAAGGCAGGAGTATCATTCTCCGTGTATTTAAAGTTAAAGTACTTCACTCCTTCGTACCATCAACTCAATACTTACTTCAATTCAACGCAAATCATTCATTCGCGATTCCTACTCCGCAACACACCAATCAACCCTTAGCTTAAGAAATAAAACAACAAAAGTCTTTGTCAAACCCATTTAAACCCAATACGTGCTGCAATCAATACAATTAAAATATTTACATGCCATAATATTCTGAGTACAAGTACAAATTTCGTAAGATAATAATAATATTTACTAGTATTACACATACAAGAAAAGCATAGTGTTGTAGATACAGTGTTAGTAGTATATAGTTCTGCAACACATTTAAATCGCCAAGTGTCAAAAGACCGGCAGCAAATTAATTGTGAGTGTAAGCGTACAAGAAGCTTATGATATTTTATGAGAACTTCAAAATAGAAAGTTTGGTGTCTCTTTGAAGAAATGAAGATGAAGGTGATTGTCAACTTATGAGAAGTAAAGTAAGTTACTAAAGTGGGTCTTTATATTTGTCATCATTAACTATTTGCTGTACAACTCAATTGTTTCGTGCATTATTTGTATTACCACACACATGCACAAATCCCAATACCTACCTTTGTAATACACAACACATTTATACTTACACACTAGCGTAATTACATTGATTTATTGCCACATCACGGTAAAGATTGTTATCTCTTATCCACAGCTTTTCATTATGCACTTTATCACTTGTAATAATAATACATTATGTTCTTTTTCTAGATTGTGTATTAGGACAGAAAGGATTCCTGCGTCCACGAAACAATGGGATAAATTCTTTATCTGTGCTACAACCAAAACAAAGGTCAGTATACCATAGGTCGTACACTGTTGCTTGCTATAATAAATTCAACCAGCCAGCTCTATACGGAATAATATTAAAATACACCAAGGTATTCGTATGGCAGAGAGAATGGAAATGCTAACTGATTAAATCTGTCAGCGAACATAAATTCTAAAAGTATCGTGTGCAACAGTTTTGAAGAGTCTCCCACGATTCTCGCCTGGTCCATTCATTTCACATATTTCATTTTTTATATTGAACTTGTTACCCAATATTATTATTGTTAGTCAGGCAAACAGCCAAACCAACTAACCCTAATAGGTATCCCTCTTACAGACTCCACATACCTATATAGGTACATTATCTCCATATACCTATAGCAAAAACAAATCTGCACATTTACAAAGTAAGTGACACATGCATAGATCGTCTTAGTGTATAATGAATAATAATGATGAATGAGAACAGTCAACAGTCAAGACTATCAATGAAATATTTTTGCTACCATTTATTTTACGACAAAATTTTATGTCACATTTGCCATCAATTTCTAATCTAATCTCGCTAGACATTAGTTATGTACATTTTATTACTGTAACATCCAAGACATAAAATTCTCTTCACTTTTCATACTGTCACTCATGCGAAAATTAGTTTAGCTATGTATTATAGTTATGTGAGAATTGCTCACTAAAACAATGAGCTGACATGTCGCTAATAAACCTCTGTAACCAAGCTGGTTTTTACAATTACAGCGTTTTAATGCTTCCATGTCCATCATATAGTATAAACAATATAAAGAACATTATTTATCAAAGCATAAGAGTTCACAGTAATACCTAAAAAAATTGTTTTAATTCCACCGATACACCAAGAGTTAAAGTGAGTGACACTAATAATTGTAAGAATATTTTATTTTTATATTTTTCTCGTATTTAAACTAACGGATAAGTCAGTTCTTTGAGCTGGTAATGTAAGTTGCTATACTGCATATTATAATACTAGAAAAAGGGTCCATAATATACTATCAGTAAGATGGGTTTTGGAACACCCCCACGTTAACATTTATGGGGACCCCATCCAAAGTGGCTTGATAACGAATGTATTTAATGGTTAAAGTTAAAGTATTCTTAACACTTAATTGCAATCATCGTCCTTAGTTACCTTGGACCCCACCCACCCCTAGCTGTTGATTTAATAACCCACCCCTAGCTGTTGATTTAATAACCCACCCCTAGCTGTTGATTTAATAACCCACCCCTAGCTGTTGATTTAATAACCCACCCCTAGC
>JAQFYB010003174.1:0-20592 GCA_034694085.1 Pogonognathellus longicornis | reverse complement strand
TTATACAGCTTTTGAAAGTGAATCCCCGCTAGGATTAACTATTGTTCTAGATGGACTTGGCTTGTTGGTTGCACTGACAATTCAACTAATCCCGTTCATAGAACGGGCCTTTTTTCCTTATAAAATAAAATAGTATGTGACGTTAAGAATATCAATTTTCAATACCCAATTTTATCACTACTAGAGTCAAAAGATTTATTAATAATGAATTTAAAAATCAGGAAATGGCATTTTTTGTTCCTGTCCAGAGTATGTTGACGATGGTAGAGCAATTATCAATTAGTTTCAGTAGCTTTAAAATCCGCAGGGGGGCAACTTAACCAGCAGAAGTAATGGAATTTCTATGCCAGAGCAGGGGCGCAGCTAATTTATGGAGATCGAATAAGGGGTTTTGCTTTTTTTAGGATCAATGAATTGGCATAATTTTTATTTTCTTTGCAATTGGTAAATCCTCACGAAGAATCAAAGCTACGAGATAATAAACAAAACCATCGAAGTTTTTCCTACATACCTACTTATAGAATTCTCAACCAGAATTAGAAAAAATTACATTTTAGCATTTTTTAAAAATACAGGCTTCAATTAATATTATAATTTCTTAATAAAAGAAACTTTCCAAATCTCCACAATCATTTTTGATTTAATCTTGAAAAAATAAGAATGTTTAATTGCAATTTTAAAAATCCTCCTCATCGGAGGGGAGTGAATATTTTTTGAAAACTCTCAGCTATGATACTGGATAAAACAGAAAAAAATAGACCTGCACCGTTGGGGGACAGAGCTTATTTGGGGAAACGGATTCGTGGGAGGGGTTTAACTAGGGAAATTAAGTGACTGATCACGCCCCTTCAGGAGCAAGTTCGTGCTTCCAGGGAATTTTTAATTATTAAATGCCTTAGTCAGTTGAACATGGCATGTCTTTGGTGTAGCCGAGTGAAAAAGAAGGCTGATATTGTGAGCTAAAACGATTGATAAGAGCAAGAGCAAACAACGCGCTCATAAACATCATTTTTAATCTTTCGCCAAAGTTTTGACAGGGTGTCAAAACTACAATTTTCCTGATAAAATTCAAAACCCATTTTAAACAGGGTTTTAAACAAACCTATGTAAACACCATGCAAACCCTCTACTAGATGTGTGCATATCGTTCATGTGTAATGTACGAGTCCACATGAGACAACGTTTGTATGGACCCTCATACCACAAACCACATGCTTTTTCATGAAACCAAGTGTTTTGCTGCTTGCAAGTTAATCTACCCGCACACAATACATTAGTCAAGTCCTTTAAAACGAATGTTTAACAACCCACCTGTTTTCCTAGGACGTGGTTAGGCATATTCGAAGTTGATTGAGATGTTGCCTTTGGAGAATTACAGACGGGTGGGACATGCGAAACTGCAGACGCAGTGATATCAGATTGATTCTTCTGCGGCGTATTTGGTGTTAGTATGTCAGTCGGAGAATCTTGAATAATACTTTGAGACTCGTTGCCACTGTTTACATTCGATGAATTTGGCAAAACATGCTGGTTTATTGGTAATTGTGGAGACTGGGCATGCATAGAAAGAGAACTGGAAACGGGATTTGGTACTACATTGTTGACATGAGCGTGTAGCCTTGCAATACTATTGTTGAGTGAGGACGAGGAGGGAGTATTATGAATGAAAGTGTCCGTATTTCCTACATTATTTTGACTTTGGTTTTGAAGCGGTGCGTTGGGTTCTGGTTGTAAAACTTGTTGCTGTTGATGTTGAAGTGGCTGATGCTGCTGATAGTGTTGTTGCTGTATAATCGGTGACTGTTCAGAAGTTTTGGCAGGTATTTGTTGTTGTTGTTGTTGCTGTTGTTGTTGTGCAGGAATATGCTGGGGTGAAGGAATATTTGGAATATGATTCACTACAAGAGGAGGTGATCCGAAAGGAGGTAAATAATTAGATTGAGACTGATCAACGCTTGAACGTGCTGGGGTAGAGTTGTTGTAAACGGGAAGTGAATGATCGCCGATTGATAAAGGAGCATTGACGTCTTTCTTGTTCCTCTCTTGTTGATCATAATTCAAAAGTCCACTGTTAAAATTGTGTTTCGGGTCTCCACTTGATGATCCGATAGACTGCGCTGAATGGGTCCAATTCAACACTTGTCCAATCTAAACACAAAATACAAAATGTATCAAAAATTGCCCCCCAATCCGATTGATGAAAAGTTGACAAGACAAAATTAAAAAATAATAAAATACCACAATCAACAATGTGTTATGGAAATCAAAACTAAAAAGTCCACAGAAACGGAATGTGATTGAGAATGTTGGAACACTTTTAGTAAAATGGCAATAATTCGTTTGCTCAAATTCAACAACTAACAAATTATGAAACAGGATTTATTATGCAACGTTGTTGTCTTCTGGAAATCCAAACGCTAAATGAAACAAATGAGGCGAAAATCAAGTCATGTTCGAACTAGAGAGTTGAGTTTATCGAAACATAATGCGCAAGGCTAAGGTTTCTTTTAATTTAACGCTACTTCACTACTCACTCACAAGCAGCAGCATTTTTACTTTGTTTGTCAGTAGAGACTGGTAGAGACGTCCACTAGTAGAGAGAGGTATCGCTCCGAACCAGACCGGGGACTTTGATTTAAGATTTAATTTTGATTATTGATTTATTTGATTGACATTTGACAGTACTGTCAGCTCTAGTCTGGTCTCTCCAAGGTGTCACAATAAACACACTAACCAATTCAACCAATACTAGTAGCCAATGCACTAGTGTCGCCAGGGGAGGCAAGCAGGCAACCCACCAAAAAAGTACCAAAACCCACGAAATTTTTATGTATGTATTTTATGCCCGAATTTGCTCAAATTTTTCATGAAGAAATTGAGCGAGAAAATGAGCACATACATACATCAAGCCTTGAGTTTGCCCACTCCCCAAACCAAATCTTGGCTACGTACTATGAGCTAATTATGAGCTAACTAACTAGCTAGCCAATCTAACTAATTTAGGATTGGGTGCCTATGGTCCATCAAAATTTCATTATGATTATGAGGGTTCCTTTTATAGCTTTCAAAATCACAAATTATATTTAAAATTTAATTCCAATTCTAAATAAGCCTGCTGATTGTTAGTTTTGAATTGGCAATTTTCTCCGCAAAGACTTGGCTCATGATTAAGCTCAATGTAAATGAAAAAGAAATAACTGCAATTCGTATTTACAACATATAAAATATTATACTGCATTTTCTTTCTGTAGTGGCACCAACTTAAAATTGATATCAGTTGCGTTTGCGAAGTTTAAATGCTTCTTTAGTACTCTTTACCAAATAATTTATTTAAATACCCATCTAATAAGTTATTGGTTTTCTCCATTCAAACTTTGGGTGTAGAAAATTTTAGTGATATATTGAGTTCCAAACTAATAGCATTTAACAAATAACTCATCTGTGAGAGATTGGAACTGGTAACTCGTAAACTTGACATATCAATGTTACATAATTATAATATTATTATAATATCTTAATTGCATTGCATAGAAGTAAAGTTTTTGTTTAGCCACGCGTCCTGGAGTAATACAAGTCCATAGGCGGTGTAAACCAACGGGGACATATGAACATTACGCCCATACACCTGCAAAAATTGATTTCTTTTAAGGTTGCTCTGCCCCCTATTTGACTTTTTTTTACAAATAAAATCTTTTCTCCTGAATGGAAAATAAAATAAAAATTCGGTTGGCATTAATTTTGTAGTTAGATTCTTGCTCTTTCATATTTTTTATTTAGTTTTTCGAAAAATTAAAAACTGTAGAACTTATTCGGCTTTTTACAAAAAGTCTGTTAACTTCTACAGTATTCAATTTTTCGAAAAACGAAAAACACATTATGAACGGGCAATAATCTAGCTACAAAAGTAAGGCTTCCGCATTTCTATTTTATTTCCCATTCCGGAAAAATGAAGGATTCTATGCCCACTATTTGACTTTTATTTACAAAATAAATAATTTCTCCAGAGTGGAAAATAAATTCAAAATTCGGAAGACTTACTTTTGTAGCTAGATTATTGCTCTTTCCTCATGTGTTTTCAGCTTTTAGAAAAATTGAAAACTGTAGAAGTTAACAGACTTTTTGTGAAAAGCCGAATAAGTTTTACAGTTTTCAATTTTTCGAAAAACTAAAAAAAAACTTTATGAAAGAGCAAGAATCTATTTACAAAAGTAATGCTACCCGAATTTTTATTTAATTTTCCATTCCGGAGAAAACATTTAATTTGTAAAAAAAGTCAAATAGGGGGCAGAGCATCTTTAAACTGACTTATATTTATAAAATACCAAATTTCACTATTTGTGGCAACTCCCTTTTTGAAGTTTCTTTACGAGAAACTGAAATTATTCTGTGATTCTAAAAACTCTCCTATTTTTTCTCCAATAAACACATAATGGAAAAATAAAACAAACTGATTTTCAAGTTATTTATTTGGTACAAAGCTTTCATATAATTTTCTCACCCCTTCATTGCTCAACTAATTTTTTGTTTAATTGTAGAAATTTATAGACTCCACAATCATCTAGCTGCTTTTAGAATATGTAATTTCTTTTTTTAATTCATGCACCTTTAGCCGCTTTTTGAGTTTCATATTTTTATTAATTATCTAATTTTTGCAAAATGCTACTTTTTGAGTCTCCAATTCTTAATATTTCCATTTAAATGATCATTGCGATTGATTACTTAAAAAAGATTGAGAATACAATCATGAAAATATTAAACATAAAAAACGTATTTAAATGCAAAAATAGACTATAATTCAAGGTATACATAATAATTTACATTTTTTAGGTATTAAAATTTTAGTCTATTTAAATTGGCAAAACGTCCTCAGACTTCAAATCATCTTCAGCTGCAGCTGTACACGTCTCTCGTGGCCATTTGATAAGATTGGGCACGGACCAATCGAAATAATTTAGAAATTTATACATTTTACAGATGGGCGAATTCGGGTCTCGAAAAAGCGCACCTGTGCAAGTCTCTACACTAAAGTCAGTTAAAGCTCAACAATGCGCAATGATTTTTACGTCTGCTTGCTTCGGTTTGAGGCTTGAGGATTATTCGACAAGCGACAGACAGAGAGAGAGCACCGCACCGGTAACACTGACAAAGCATTAACACTACACCAAATGTGAAATGCCTTGTGGTCATTAAAAATATTAAGCGGAATAAAGTTATCGTGATTTACCACACATTTTCAAAATTCAGGGCAAGAGTCACGGCGATGTACTCTTTTGTGTGACACTGCTGTGACATTCGTAAGGTAAAATATTGTTCCATATTTAACCATCATAAAACTAATAAACTAACCAAATATTTAGTAAGTATAATAATATTATTAGCGATTAGTTGTTGAATTTCAAAGTTGAAAGTTGTTTGTTTTATTTTAATTTGTTTATCATTATTTTTTTAACTGTTTTAACCATAATCAATAATTGATATATCAAATATCCTAGCAATGTTACACCATTGTTGCTGAAGGGTGGATGACGGGTGGAAATTTTTTAAGGGGGTATGTGAAATTTATGCATCCCCGAAAGGGATGCAAATTTGCTTATAATGCGAGTGGATAATATTATGAACGAATAGCGCAAATATGTTTATGTACGAGCTAAATTCAAAATTCAACATTGTGAATGGTTGATGATACGGATACGTATATAATAACAAATAATGCAGGTGTATTAATCCCCTTATAGGGGAACGAAGCCAACCACAGGGCCGACGATCGCTCTCACACTTTGAACGTGAATAGGTTAGCGTCGGGAAAGAATTCTTTGCGTGTAGTACTACTCATGTTTAAATCAAAATTTTAAACTTTAATAAAAAATTGACGGATTTAAAAAAAAATCGGTATATGTACCGAAGAGCAAATCCATTACAAGGAGATTTCATAAAAAAATACCCCAATGCTGTGAAAAAATTATTTTGTCCACAATCGAGAGGGAAAGGTTTTGGGAAATCGAGAATAGGAGGTATAGCGTGAGTAGGAAGCTATCCACCGAACCCAAACTTCGGACTGCGGAGGCCTATATGGTCATATATATCATATAAAGTATTTTTATATTCCTATAGTGTTTTACGGGTTAATTAAATTGAATTTCAAAGGCGGTTTGGAGGAGGTAAAGCCTAACACATGTGTTAATTGATGAGCGAGACGGTAAAAATTTTCCTGGAGGAGCTAAATACTAGAAAACTGCAGAACGCTTATCCGTAACCAAACCGGTATTAGGTTCGGCCCGGTTCGGTTTTTAAGTTTGATTTTAATACTTCGGTTGTGGTACGGGTCTTAACTTTTCAAGTAATATCGTATTATTATGAATATGAACGATCTACTGAGCAAGGAAATCTGGAAATACCAAACCCAATTATTATTTTTAGCGTCTAAGTAAATATTATGCTGGTTTTACTTAAGGTTCCAATGTATAATTTGTTAACGACCGGCTCAGTTCCGGCCCTGTTATTTTTTGTTATTAAATTGTTGGCTCGGTTATGATCGGGTTCTTGTTTTTTTTAAATGATCAGTTCGGTTCTGGTATAAAATAAATGGTTAGTCGCTGTTGGCTACGGTTCCGTCCTGTTCCTGGAATGCCTAAAATCCTCCAGCTCTACTAAATACCTTTTCAGGTTTGGCCATACACTAAAATCGATTTACCAGGAAAATAAAATCTCAATATGAGGTTCGAACATTATTCGTATCTCGAAAAAATTGAGTCAATTCAATTTGGGACAAAATGTACGTAAAATTAATCTGAGATTAGCACGACTTATCGTTTGGCACTTTTATAGCAAAATAAACATTTTTGGTATTTCGGGTGAAGGAATTGCCCGTTTGCCTCCCTTTATACGGCCGTGTCTCCTAGTTTTAGAGTTTTAAAATAGCAATCGAGTTTAAAAACAAGTTTTAATTATAAAATTGTTTCGAAATTGTAACACCTACAATATTATTATTTACCGGAAATAAAAATGTTACTTTAAGACTTTCTGAATAATTATGACAGAATATCTCCTTTCAGTTTCAAAATTGAAGACATTAAACATACGTATGTTTAAGTTTGACCACCTCCAGAATCAATTTCCTCAAGTGGGTAATTCCAATTCAAATGCCGAAAATAAAATACTGTGCAATTTGATTTAAAGTCCTACTTTAAATATAATAAACCTGATTGTTCCAATATGTACATTGAGGGTTTTTAATCACCTTAACAGCAACAACTTGGCGTACTAAAAGGTTACTCAAATGGGACTTTGCAATCCCCTCATGTAGGGGTCCGCATAAACTAAGGGAAAAACTCGGGTAACAATGTTTTTGCATTTACTATCTAGTATCTACTAATATCTCCAGAAAGTATATTCATTTATTACTCCCCCAATTTTGCAATAAAATTATTATTCAATTTTTATTAAATCAACCTAAGCTGTACAAACGGCTATTGCTCAAGACCTCGTCTGCGCTGAAATATTAACATCATTAAGCACTTTTAACGAAACATGTTATATTTTAGCGTTTGCCACGCTCCACGCTAATTCTCACCCCAGAATAAGAGATTAAATTTGTGTATCCAAGTCAATTTGGGTTCAGTTTGTGTATTATGCAGAAATGAACTAAGTTACAATTACAAGCAAAGAAATGCTCACTTGAAAAAGCGTAGTTCTAATTTTAAGAACTGTTCAATTCACCCTGTATCAGTTAACTTGATATATTAGGTAGTTATGTTGTTTGTTAACAAATTAATCTTATTAAAATTTGACGACTCTAATTTTTAATGAAAGTTAACTTACCATTGAGTGAAGGGTGTCATTATTCATTAAACTTGGATGATGTTGTGCTTGTATATCCAAAGCGTTCAGTGCCATGGACTCAGATGTTGGAGGTATGAAGTTTTGTTGCTGTGACATATCTGGCATATTATTCATTCCTCCGTACATTTGGTTCATTTGATTATGACTCCATTCCATTACGTGTTGCTCTAAATAATTAATTATATGCAGGGTGATTAGCCGAGAAAAATGCATACAGCACTAATTTCTTTTCACAACATTACATCTCTGTTTTTTAACTAAATGTTTTTAAGTCTTACATAGTGATGTAAGTTGATTAATTTTATAATACTTACTAATACTCAACTTAATGTTATAATATTTAACTTCGCGCAAATACAAATAAACATCTTAAATCTTAAAAATGCAAAGATAAACAAATGGTTTTTCACTTATAGAAATAATTATCAAAAATTAGGATCACGTTCACAGTAAGTAGGCAATGTATATAGGTATATTGTCAATTTGAATGTATTAAATATATGTAAACCGCAATAAATATAGAAAGCGCACGGTTTGTGGATTAATAATTCTGTTTTTTGCTTGCTTTTGCTAAACTTCTTTGTAGAATAGTTTATAAATTGCAAAGTACATTTTGGATCAACTTTGGATCAACTTTGGAAGAAAAGGAATAATATAGCAAATAGACAAATTAATCATTTGTAAATGTAGATTCAAGTGTGATAATATATTTCATAAATATTTATGTTTTTTATTAATGGGGTTATAGTGAGAATTATTCTTTTGTGATGGACATTTTAGATAATTGATGTCAATTTAAAAAGGATGTTACCTTGTTTGCCTTTAAAAACGTCCGGGTTTCTCATTAGGATGCCGCTTAAAAGCGAAGGTGCACTTGGATGATCTAATGGTATTTCACTAAATTGATCTTTCAGATCTCTGCAACAAATACACAATTTAAAGTAATTAATTGTATATTTTTATTCAAACTTAGTTTTATATTTGTCAAAAATGGAGTGTCACATACATATGTTTTGATGACGTTTGACTCAGTGAGTGTACCAATTGGGGAATCAGATTGTCATCATTGATGGTTAAGAGTCTTTGAGCTTCTTCTGCCACTCGAGGATGAAAAAGAAGAGATTTATTGCTCAGCGTTTGGGGAAGCGGCGAGGGGAGAGGCATTTCAGGCAAGACTGAAGAATTAAATTAAAATTAATCAATTCATTAATAAAATTTTCCATTTAAACAACATTATTAAACTTGTTTTTCGTATTTCCAGATACCAGGCGATGAATTGATAACTTACGGTCAACAAGGCTGGAGACCCCCGCCAACGTAGTGATCGGAACGCTGGGAATTTCCCCATTCATTTTGATAATATTATTATTACTGTCACTCAGTAAAAATTGAGTAACACCACAAAAGTAGGTATACACATTTCTTAACTTCCTCTACGTAGTCCACCCTCTGAAAAACACATAATTTAAACTCAAACTAAAATCCAACAATTGATTAGCAGTATAGTTTGAATACTTTTGAATTTTCCGTACACATAAATTATAAAAGTATACAAAATTTCAGTTATCTAATATTGTGAATGTGTAAAACACAAGTTTCGTTAACAATTTTTTCCTGTTTCTGCTTTATGAAGTTTATTCTTTCCAAATCCCTATATACTAATAGTCCTTTAAAAATTGTCAGTAACTCAGAAATCAACAGTATCAGATGTATGATATAATGACAGTTCTAATCTATTTCTAATGACTGTTTAGAAATACAAACATTCCTTACTTGCACATGCTACACATGTTTAGTATTCTCACTTGTGACTGACACAATTTTACGATCTGTATACATTTTTTGTCCATTTCTAAATAATTTATATTTTACTGAGTGGTCACTGATTTACAATTATTGCAAACATTGACTGGAAAATTTTAAATAAGGAAAAATCTTTTAAACTTTCGATTTGTTTGTAGGTAGGTTCTTACTTACGGGTTACTATACACTTTTGTACGTATAAAATAATATTATACGATACTGCATATCACACTATACACATAATATTATTATTTTTGTCTATCTGTCTGTCTATGTGTATATACATTATTTTCCTTCGCCTTATTATAGCGGCCGATACACACATACACAGGTACTCACTCCTAGTTTCAAACATTCGTTAGCATTGTTGCAATTTTTTGAACAAAATAGCATAGGAGTTTACCCTCGAGCGACACTTGCTACGGAAAGATGCTACGTGGATACTAACATCAAAAGAATCCAACATACTAATGTTTGTATTCTAAATGTTATGCTGGATTCCTATGCTAATGGCCGTATTAATAACCACTGCTTAGCTAAGGCATTTTGTAATTTGATGAACCATTTATTGCTGAAATATTAAATTTAGTTCAATTGTTTCATAGGAAATGTACGTGCGTACGCGTAGCACAGCAAATAGCACGGAGTCCATAGAGTAACCAATTTTGCCATTAAATGAGGGGAAGCTTTCACCGTTGCCAAATGTACGAACGAGAGAAAGCCTCTATACGTAAGCAATAACAATACTAATAACTTTTATAAACAGTTAATTTTATGAATGAAATGGCATGTCTTTGGGCAAGTCTCTATGTTGGACAGCTTCAGTAGTATTTTTAAATTTTTTTTTGACGCAAAACAAGTATTTTATACTGTTTATTTTATTATTTTAAATGTGTAGCTTAGTCGTAGTCACGGTTCACTTTAATCCAAACGGATCGGATTCTTGTATAGCACACAGAATAATATACACTTACAACAACACACAAATCACCAAAAACTAAATATATTTAGTGATGTAAATAACGTAATTTTTGTTGCACTACTTTCACTGTACGAAAACTTTTAATTTTTCAATAAAATCGTAACCCACCTGTGCAAATAGAATGTAAATCCAGGGGAAAAATTATGAGGCGCCAAAGAGAAAATCCAAAATCACTCACTTCAGTTCAGTTTACTTTTCTTTGGGGGGAACCCAACGTTAGAATTGATACTGGTGGGGAAGATACGAGACCTCCCTTCGACTTTTCCCTAGGAGATGTTATATTTTAGTCAAAGTTTGCTTGCACTTCTATACAGTTTGGCTTGGCTCGGTGGACTATGTGGACATTGCGAGTTTGCGAGCAATCTGTGTATCGGGTGTAGGCCTAAGACTTGTGTTATAGCTTTATTGCTCGATAAGCTATAGGCAAGCAAACACCATCAGAAATATAGTTCCTCCGAACAAGATTTCTTTGGTTTGTCATCCGTGTCATTCTCCTGCATCTTCCCGTGGACTTTTCTTGCTAACTGAAATTCCAAATTTTAACTATCGCTATATATATTTCTCATTTTTACAGCGTTGTAGCCCTATTGTCTCCTGCCTACCACGGAGGGGTACAATCTTAAAAAATCCGAATAGAGGCCTCGGTCTTAGCTTTCACTTCACATAGCGTTTGTATTTATTCTATAGAAGTTCGAAAATTTTGTTCCGTCTTTAGCTTTAGTACTGTTTTATTACACACAGCTTCTTTTTCGACGGGGGCTATATGGATAAATATAATGAATGTACCTATGCTTATACGCTATTCTTCTGTGAGCTTTAGGCAGCAGCTCAAGAGGAATTCCCCTCCGATTCTATGGTTTCATTATATAATGCTATAAGAGCAGCAGACAGACAGACAGATATAGGTACACGAAACCCAACGGCTTCAGCAAAAAGTACCTACCTTGACTCAAAGTCAAACTTAAACTATGTCCGACCGTTTGTTTGTATTTTAGGGAGCATTATATGGTTATCTGTTTTCCCACAAAAGTCGCTAGCTGTAGGTCTTGCAACTTTTATCGCTCTTTCATCCTCCATCTCTTAGGACGGATATTGGTCTGTTACAAAGGTAGTTTTAACGTTGTAAGCAGTGGGTTGAAAGGTTGAAAATCTACTTGCTTTTATACACTCATAGGTTTGTAGGGTTCTTTGTATAGGCGTCAACTAAGCGATACAATACAGCAGAGAACTTAGGTGGATTTACATGCATTGCTCATAGTTACTTGTGGTGATGTAGCTTCGAAGTATGAAATACAGTGAGTAAGGTTGCGTTGGATTATATCTTGAACAGCCTACTTTAGTAGTTTGAGTTTAAAAGTTATTAGTTCCTAAACTCGCTAGATCTCCTTGCATAAATATTTATATTCTGTCAATACTAGTACCACATGAACTGTTGACAATGTCAAAATAAACTGTTACATAACATAGTAAAAAAGTAGCTGCTTGGCTGCTCGTGTGACAACTGTTTTCAAAACTTTTGTCCAAATGTATAAACAGACAGACTTCATTTCTTTCAATTAACGAGATTCCAACTATCCCTATGTACTATCTTGTGAAACCGCTGCCCATAAAATGGATTTTGATGAAAACCTATCTATGACCTATTTCATGAATGATATAACCAATCGATTTTAATTTTGAATACGACTTTTTGTTCAAACTCCAAAATCATATATAGGAAGTTTAAAAAAATTTAATCAATCGATTCTTTAGTTATCTTGCACAGAAACGGAATTACGGACGGATAGACAAACAAATCATTTCTGTAAAATACATTACGCTAGTTAATGAGAACTTTTGCATGATTTATGCTGATTAATTTACATGCCAGTTATTTTTGGCGTAGCACATTTGTGTAATCAGCAAATTAAAAAAAATGCATATCCAAATGAGTTGAAGTTGAATATTTTTACTATCCATGTAAAAATTCATGAGACTGCATATACATGAGAACTTGATAGTGACGCTACTTATTTGTCGCCAAATAATCTTATCTGAAATGTATATTTTCCATAGAGGAAGTAAATGTATATTTTTCCTCACGGGGAAATGTATTTTTTTGCATTATAAGTAAAATATATTTTTCCTAGAGGAGAATCTCAATGGAGAATTATACTTTTTCCTTGTTAGAGAAAACAAGTTTTTCTCATCTTAATTTTGTTCTCAATGCAATTAAATTATTATTGTTTTAACTTATCATCTAAGAACCCATTTGATTTTTGCTATATAATAGTTATTTTATATTACTATATTATGTAACACCGTTTTACTATATTATTGTAGTTCTAAAGAGAAAAGATTCATGCTTTGGCTATAAAATATATTTTATTTCCTGTAGGAGAGATATCTTAGAAGCGTAAAAATATCTACTAGGAAGTCATTTAACTTAATCGCATATTTTATTGATGTCTAATCTATTAAAACTTACCGGAATTATTATCTTTATATATGCAAATATATTATATGCAATGCATTAGATTTATATTTACAAGTAAACTGTAGGTTGAATGACAATGTGACTTTGAAAATCAAATGATACGTACTCAGTTACACATTAGCTCATCAATTGACCTTTGTAACTGAAACTTCTGTTTCTCTGTCCATCCTTTAATTCTCTTACTGTATCATAATTTCATGCACATTGGAGTGAAATTCAGTACAGATTTTAGCTCACAATTTACAATCACTTCAACTCATCTCGCATGCAAATACACGAATATAATTCTCATTATAAGGAATACAACATTATGATACCTATATTCTACATACTATATAGAGGTGATACCGAACAGTTTGGTTCGGGTTCAGTTTGGTAATGAAAATAAGTATTTGGTTTAGTTCGGTATGGCCTTGAAAACAAATGTTCAGTTTGGTTCGGCTTCAGTTCTCTTAGGGTTCGGTTTTGTATGTCTTGTTTATGCATACAATCTATTTATGCGTATTATCTTATTATTAATATCTGATGAAATGTGATAAAAATGAGTATATAACAATGAAATATTGTTGCAATTATTATTAGGTTTATTTATAAAAAATCTTTGATACAATAACAAGTGTGAATAACGATAAAATTATACCATTTTTGGTAGAAAATGTTTATTTGGGTGTTGTTTATATATATTACATTTTGGGTTACAAAAATTTCTGTTCGGTTTGGTTAGAAATTTTTTTTGTGTGCCTCGGTTCAGCCTTACTTTCTATATTCTCGTTAGGTTTTGGTGCTGAACAAGTCGATCCGACAGACCACATATGATTCGGGCCCACCTCTAATGCACATGAACGAACATGATAATATGTACCTACTATTTGTATTTCGTCTTAACAGCTGTATTGAAGTAAAGGTCTATGATGAGTCGAGTATACTTTCGCAATCATAGCAAGGCATATCACAACAACCACAACTTCACTAGCCCAATGTTCAATCGTAAATTGTTCATTTAAGTTTCTGTATTCTGTGCTAGTACATTCATTTAGTGGCAATGTGAAGTGCGTAGCGAGAGGTTCATTGTATACTGTCCGATTTGCTGTAAAATTTTCCGTGTCCTTTTGCTTTTATTGCCAAAACAAACAAAAATTGTATCATCGTTTTTGTGTTGTATTGATATTTAAAGAAATATTAAACCATGGCCGGGGCTATGAGACGTGTGTATGTTGTAGGCGTTGGAATGACGAAGGTATTTATATATTTTTTATTGACATTTATTGTTTTTGTCTCATTTTAAACAAAGTAATTCAGGAAATATTTTTTTGCTTTTTAATAGTTTGCGAAGCCTGGTACAAGTGCCGACTATCCTGAAATGGCACAAGAAGCTGTAAAAAAAGCACTAGCTGATTCTCGGTTATCTTATAAACAAATTGAGCAGGCTTGTGTGGGATATGTATACGGTAAGATTTGAAGTACTTACTTTTTATTAATTTGAAAGATTTTTTTTTTCATTTAACCTGTCCGTTTAACCTATTTGTTATTTAACATTAATATTATATTTTTGTATTTACAGGAGACTCAACTTGTGGACAAAGATCTCTTTACGGGGTCGGTCTAACTGGAATTCCAATTTATAATGTGAATAACAATTGTTCTACTGGTTCCACTGCGTTATTTTTGGCAAAGCAATTGGTTGCAGGAAATCAAGCAAATTGTGTTCTAGCACTTGGTTTTGAAAAAATGGAGAAAGGCTCCTTGGGATCGTCTTTCCCTAATAAAACCAATCCTATGGATAAGCACGTCGAGGTCATGATTAACACTGTAGGCTTTGCACCAACTCCTGTAGCAGCCCAATTTTTCGGAAATGCTGGAGCCGAACATATGAAAAAATATGGAACCAAATTAGAACACTTTGCCAAAGTAGCTTTAAAAAATCACAACCACGGCACTAAAAACCCGTAAGTTTGAACAACAAATATTTTAAATAAATAAAATATCACAATGTACTAAATGATTGAGTCACAAAAATGCTATAATTGCGCCGGGGTTTAATTTGACTATTTAATGAAATTGAGAAAATTTATTTTACAGTAACTCCCAGTTCCAGAAAATCAGAACGTTGGAAGAAATTATGACTTCTACAGAAATTCATAGCCCTCTTACAAAATTACAGTGTTGCCCAACATCCGATGGAGCTGCTGCAGCAATAATTGTTTCTGAAGAATTTGTCAAAGCTAATAAATTGGAAAGCACAGCAGTTGAAATTCTCGGAATGGAAATGGCAACCGACGTTGAAAGTACCTTTGAAGAGAATAGTTCTATGAAATTAGCTGGCTATGACATGACCAAAAATGCTACTAAAAAATTGTTCGAAAAGGCTGGTCGCAACGTTAACGAGGTTCAAGTGGTCGAACTTCATGATTGCTTCTCTGCTAACGAGCTAATTACATACGAAGCTCTAGGCTTGTGTCCAGAAGGAAAAGCTGGAGAATTTATTGATCGTGGTGATAACACGTATGGTGGAAAGTATGTTGTCAATCCGTCCGGTGGATTGATATCTAAGGGTCATCCTCTTGGTGCTACAGGTATGTAACTGAAGTGTCAAATCTTTAAGTTTGTAGTCACGATCTTTTTGACTTTTCATAATTTTAGATTCAATTAAGTAATTAATAGTTCTATTAACTAAATTTTATAATATTTGAATTACATATTTTATTAAGTCTTAAGTCCTTATTGTTGAATACTAGATAAATTGCAATTCGTTTCCCATAATATGTCAAGTATAAATACTATAGTGTATACAAAATATATCTATAATCATAGCTATAAAGTTAATTGCATATCTACATATCATATGTGTTATAATGGGAGTTTGGTAACTATAAATTCTCTCAACTGCGCTAGAAAACTAGTTTTCTTGCATTGTTATGAGTGCACACAGTAGCACGTAGGTATCTGTAATGCCTGCGTTAATAATGAGGGCTTGAGAATCTAATAAGAATAAGTTATATTGAATGCAGAGATACAAGTGTTATTGCGGTTACAATTCTCCATTGTTTCTTGCAGTACTATTGCCATTTGTATTACACTTTCTTAGAATTTTCATTTAAATCCTCATATATATATTGTGATACTCACAGGTACTGCGCACAAACATTACATCGCTATATTATAGTATTGTAGTTGGTATTGTTGGATATTGTGAAAAGCATTCACTCAAAGTAGAAAAACTTGGCCTGGTCTGAAAACATGTGTGAGAATGGAATGTGTGAGATTTATAATGCCTACAATGCGCAATGTTCTTAAAATGCTGTGAGTAGGTACATAGTGCATAGTCCACTCACTTGAATTACATACATGAGAAAATTGTACAGAAGTGTATGAAAAATGGTAAAAGTGTATTTTACCCTACACAATTTGATGTGGCCATGATATTATAACCACCTATTCAACATAAGGGATGGGGGCTGGTTTGATTGACATCATGCTCATCGCGTACAAGTACAAGAGCATTTTAGAGTCAATTATTATTTTGTTACGTATGAAGCGAGTGATAGTATTTGGTTATTTGAAAAGTAGAGAGTTGGATAATTCATGTGAAGTCATATTTTTCATTGTGCTTTATGCTGCACGAGTTAAGCTTTGCCAGTAAAAAGTAGAAACAGTGTGTATGAAAACGCTATCAGTTAGATGTTAGCCTTCAGTCAAACAAGTACCTACATTCAGGTCATCCTTATTTTCGCAGTGTATTATTTTAGTGGGTGCAGTTCATCAAATTATTGTGCAAATCGCGAAATTGTTTGAGTAAGTATTTTATTTGTCACCACAATGATAAGCATTAAAAGGAGTATTCATTCTGCTCAAAATCTGTCAAACACAATAGAAAATCTATAGCATTACACAACTTTGAATTAATCGTGACAAATACCTATTTATCAGTGTCACTTCAATCATAATATTTAGCTATCTATATCTTACAATGTTGAAGAATGTTCCATACAAATGAACAAAGGTTTCACAAAATTTAGTAGCATGTTAATCTGAGTGTATTAATTATTAATTGTTGTTCGGTTTTTGCAAGCGAAAATATTTAGCATTGTCGATACATCAAGAAGGTTTGACACAAAAACGAAAATGTTATCTTGAAATGTTATTCAATCCCATCGACTCTCACACAAGTCTTGGGGGCAGATGCTGATTATTCAACTTTATGTTAAGTATTTATCTGTGCCCCATGTTATTCTGTTTGCCGATTCGAATGTATCTGGTGGTGTGGTTGATTTTATGTTGTGTGGTTGTTGCTACAATCTCATGTGCGCCATATTATGTATGTTGGGTCAATTATGATTAGATAAGGGGTCGATGTTCACCATTCACCACTTATAACTGTCGCTACAAAGGACAAACACACGTTTATGTGGATGAGCCACTTTAGCTGGCCTTTAATCACATTTTTTTCTTACTTTTCTCTCATACAGTAAAAAGTGCTCAGCTATATCTATACATCAACTGTGTTTATTTAGTTCATTACATATTGTTCATTCGTATACAGCTCACTATACAAAGTGTGTATTATAAGTGTTTATTAGTATATACCTACATACTGCAAAGGTCATTTCTCTTCTGCGTAAATACATATCTAATATTGTGTATGATATGTTTAAGTGTTTTGTTCAGGCTATGAGCATCATTTAATTCTCAGTGTGTTGTGGGCTTTTGATGAGATTGAAAGTAAGGATACTATTTTCGTTTGCTCAATTTAGGATTGGCTCAGTGTGCAGAACTCTGTTGGCAAGTGCGAGGAGAAGCAGGACCACGTCAAGTTCCCGGAGCTAAACTCGCTCTTCAACACAATCTTGGATTGGGAGGTGCCGTTGTTGTTGCTCTCTATCAAAGAGGATACCACACCAGTGCAGCAAACAGATCTTCTGAAAACGACAGTTCTTCAAAGTAAGTGCACAGTTTGTAAAGCTTCATGTGCTCCGAGATTTTATATTCGCATTTTTACATAGCATTACATAGCAATATAGCATCAATTACATGGTATTCTACGTTGTGATGTGACAATTTCAAAAATTGTGAATGGAATAGAATTATTTGTATTATTGAGAATATTTTATGCTTTGCATCTCCATTTTACGTTCACTTTATTCAATCATATTTGCGCAGTTAGTTCACATTGAGATACCCTTTCAATGGGTCAGGAGTTAGCGGTTTATTATACATACATGACATGCTGTTGCGCTGTACTTTGAGCTCTTTATGTACCTATAATATGTATTGCATGTTATAGAAAATCTCATTCCGATTGTTATCCACTGCCTTTAGAATATAACGAGGTAACTCGACTGATAGCATGAGAATATATTTTATTCGTATTTTCCTCTTAGTACCTTTTAAGTAATATGTAACATTCTTTAGGTTTTTAAAGGAAGTAATTTAGGTATATTTTAAATGTATTTCGCAATAGCTAAGAATAATATGTTGAAGAAGCGTATGGCGCAATAAATATTCCAATGCAACTTATTTAATGATTCAATTGTTATTAGGTACATAATATTATATTATATTTGTGCTCTTTGGTACTCATATCGTAGGGAGCTTAATAGGACTCAAATTGATGTAAACTTGATGTATATATAGCAGCATGAGATCTTTATTTTTTGTTTGCTTTGAAATAGTACTATTACATTAGCATGATCAATTTGTATCCTATTTCCCTATCGGCTATGAAACCAATGAAGAGAGAATATCTCTTCAAGCGATTTAATATTATAGATATAATATAGGGAATGATTTGAGGCAAAGTTATCACTTATCGGAGCACAAAAGTGCTAGAAACGGTTGTAGTGAACATACTAAGCAAAGTACAGCTAAAAAGTGCATGTCATGTAAATGCAACGGTAAGCTATGATAAACAAACATTGCGGAATTATTTTCCTGTTACATTGGAGCTGCTCAGTCTCATTTACACTGTGCTTCCATTCGTATATAGGTAGTAATAACTAGCTGCATTTGTTCTGTTTTGCAGGAAGACAATATAAAATTCATACTATAAAATAAACTGGCTTAAAATTTTTTGTTCTTTATATTTACATAAATATTTCTGTTGCCAGTAATAAGTAAGTGTTGTCTCTTTGATTATGCCAATTTCCAAACGTATCAAGGTGTTAAATTAGAACTTTTAAAGAAAAGCCCATATCAGTATTATATTGTCAGTGAACGTACTCATAAGAGATAATATGTATAATAAAATAACCACACCTTTGGATTCATAAAATTATTATTTTCTTGTATCTCATGTGTTTAGTCTGGGTACATATTAAATATATTTTCTGTGGTATGTTTAACATATTTTAACTTTTATAGGGGCAAAATGGCTGATGATGGATTTAAATGTGGACCAGTATTTAAAATGCTGGCTGCAGCTTTAGAGACCGATGGACCAGCACTTGTTAAGAAAATTAACGGCGTTTATGGTTTTAATGTAATTAATGATTAATTCATTTCCCTCGACTCAACAATTTATATATACGTAAAATTAATTTGTATTGCTTTACATAGGTGAGCGGAGGTCCAGGAGGAAAAGAAGCTACTTGGATAGTAGATGTCAAAAATGGCAGCGGTAAAGTGGAATTCGGCGGCAAGGGTACTTTCAATATAACATTATTTATTATAGTGTCATGTGTGAGTGACGAGTTAGCAACAGGTGTATAATCTACTATTCTAATGACAATGTGTGATTATAGGTACCCCTGATGTAACTCTGACAATGAATGACCAAGACCTGATGGATTTGATGTCAGGAAGCCTAAATGCTCAAAAAGCCTTTTTCCAAGGCAAGCTCAAAATTAAAGGAAACATGGCTCTAGCCATGAAACTGCGTGAATTTCAGTCTGAAATTGCCAAAGCTACGCAATCCAAACTTTAATACCAAAAATATTTCCTTTACATTCTTAAATTCTGCATTTTTTGGTAACGATTATTTCTATTGCTACCATAATATTTTCTTCCGAGACGCATAGTCACAACAACTTTACATTTAAATTGTATCTTATGGCTTCGAAATCTAAAAACTCTTTTTGTTAACTTATGATATGAGTTAGCATAGTCTTGACATTAAGAAGGGCAAAGCTATGAGTGTTTGGTCTATCATATTTTTAATATCTGTGTGAAGATACACATGTGTGATTCATCCCTCAAAGATGTAATGGTTCTATTTTAGGATTAGGGAAATTTTTAAATACACCGTTTAAGCATCTTCTTTGTAAATTGTTCCTTCTAACACTACCTAGACATTTTATTACGTAATTATTTTATTGTGGGGTTTAATCGTAAGACAGATTGTCACAATGTGTCTGAGAATAAAGTGATATTGACAACAACTTGAACTTAATTGATATGTTCTTGTAAATGTTTTTAGACATACACAGTAAAAAATGATTTAGTACGCATACGTACTGATTTCGCCTTAAATACATTCGTAGTGAAATGTAATACGCTA
>JAQFYB010003173.1:0-20606 GCA_034694085.1 Pogonognathellus longicornis | reverse complement strand
AATTCAAACCTAAAATTTTCCTTCCTTCAAACTCAAATCCCGTGACGCGGTGTTCATATCCTATCAGAAACTCACCAGTGTGTGAAAGACAAATTAAATTATTCATGTTGAATTTTATCTTTAGAAAAAATAGTTGAAAATCCTAACGATCGCACATATTAATTAATCATCTTCCTATTATTATTATTATTATTGTCCTGTTAGTCAGAATCCGAAATTAAATTCGATTCATCATTCAAATTTAGATTGTTTGGTATATCGGTAGATAGATAGTTAATTGTTTACAATTTTTGTTTTAGGACGGTGGTGGCAGTCGTGACGAAGAAAACGGACGAAATGACCGAGATGGAAAGAATGAGCCAGAACAATGCAGAAAGTTGTTCATTGGTGGTTTGGATTACCGAACAACCGAAGATAGTTTGAAGGCCCATTTTTCAAAGTGGGGAGAAATTGTAGATGTTGTAGTAATGAAGGATCCTAAGACAAGACGATCTCGTGGCTTTGGTTTCATAACTTATTCACGCGCTTACATGGTTGATGACGCCCAAAATGCCCGACCCCACAAAGTTGACGGAAGGGAAGTAGAACCAAAGAGGGCGGTTCCAAGAGAAGACATTGGAAAACCCGAAGCAGGAGCGACTGTGCGTAAAATTTTTGTTGGAGGTCTCAAGGAGGAGATTGAAGAAGATGAACTGAGAAATTATTTCAAGGTAGTGTAGACTTCTTTTAAAGTTTTGTACTGTTACTTAAAGTTTTTTGGAAATGATTAAATAGTTTACCGCCCCAGTCTGAATGCGAGATGTTGAGTGGTTAGACCAGTAGTGTCAAATGATCTGTTGTTGAAAATCGTAAATTAATACAAAGGATTTGACGAATTCCTATCTATACTGCATTTATAATTTTGTTTTCAGAGTTACGGCAATGTCACCAGCGTAGTTTTGGTTACAAGTAAAGAGACAGGAAAGAAGAGAGGATTCGGTTTTGTGGAATTCGACGATTATGACCCTGTAGATAAAATTGTTGGTATGTTACAGTCTACTTGAAGATATGTACTGCCCATTATGTTAAGAAATCAACTTTGGATTTCAATTAATGTTTTTGTTTCCTTATAGTTGCAAAATATCACGAAATCGGAGGAAAGAGAGTGGACGTGAAAAAGGCCTTAAGCAGAACTGAAATGGCAAACATGAAAGGAGGTGGTGAGTTAAAAATAGCTGATATTCATTAAAATTACTTTCGTATAAAAGATACTTAACATTGAGGGCTGTTCTCATCAATTGTGCTTATTTTCTATCCCAGGTGGTGGCGGCGGTGGCGGTGGACGTGACGACCGCGGTTCTGGAGGTGGTGGTGGTGGACGTGGTGGCCCACCATCCAGAAGCCATGGAGGTGGCGGTGGCGGAGGTGGTAATCAGAATCCATGGGGTAACCGTGGAGGTGGAGGAAATGAGGGAGGCAACTGGGGTGGAAGGTAATTATGAATTTTTAAATTAGTCGAATATTTTGAGCATTGGAATTACTCCGCGTTGGTACTCCACATTGTATACAATTCAATCGAAGTATAAACTAGTTTCGTGTATTTCTTTAATAAACCTTAGTGGTGGCCCTTGGGAAAATCCTTCCGGCAACTGGGGAAATAGCGGAGGTGGTCAATGGCAAGGAGGATGGCAAGGAAATTCTGGAGGCGGTGGCGGAGGAGGAGGATACGGAGGTAAAACTGATGGTGAAAATAAAATATTGTATTCAACTTTATTTGCATTATTGTAAGCTATGGACATAACAATTGGTGTTGTAATCTTAGGTGGAAACAGTGGCGGTGGATATGGTGGTGGAGATTTCGGTGGCAATTACCAAGGAGGTGGTGGCGGTGGCCCCATGAGACATCAATATGGTAGTTATGGAAATCGACCGGCTCCCTACCAAGGTACAAACACGAATTGTGAGAAACTACTAAACTAAACAGAGTTTTTAATTCTTACAAAGATATAAATGATTTTAATGTACTCGGAATACCGTTTGTAACAACAATTTATTTTTTTATTTTTAGGAGGTGGTTACACGAGTACCGGAGGCGGTAATTCCGGTGGTGGAATGGGTGGAGGAGGTGGGGGTGGATACAACCGACGATTTTAATTTGGCTCATATTTGAAGAAGCAATTTTTTTCTCCTCCAAAACCTCTTGAATGTAAACAAAGGTAAAATAAATTCTGACCACCGCTAGTATTGATGAACCTTAATTCTTCAGTTGTCAACTAAAAATAAAATGTTAATAATATTTTATTCGTACCTATGAATGTGTAGAGTAGGCTATTGTTTTATATATTTTCTACGTCTTCTCTGCTCTTATAAGTAAAGTATTTATAGAAATATCTACCACTCCAACATGCATTGAGATCAGTTTAAATAAATGGATTTGATTGGGAAGCAGGCAGTTCAGTTTATTTACAGGTTGTCGTTTATATTTGGCTTATTATGTAGTCATATGATCATATCTAGATTAAGTTCACTTTAATGAACAATTCAGCAACCTTATATTTCACCAAGTATTTTTATGGCACGTACATACCTACCAATATGTGAAAAGTTTGTTTGAAGGAAGAATTAATTTAACGTCTCAACGAGAAAGTCAGCCGGAAGGAGGGAGTCAGTGCAAAGAGTGTCATGTCAGCACATCAGAACAGTGACAGTAGATTTCAGGTGAACGAGGAGCAGAGCAGACCACCTACATATATAGAGATCGATGTTTTGAGGAAGACAAAGGCAGACTACGTGTTTAATTGAAGAAGGTAGTAAGGAAAGAAAAGAAGATGATGGCAGGCAGCAACAGTTACGGGCTCGGAGAAAGGAAATGAGTCCAGGTATCACAAAGACAATAAAATTCAGTGACACTAATCCACATGTCTCACTCGATCAGCTCAGGCTCAGGTATGGTGTAGACATTTTAAAAATCAGCTAAAACCGAGAATCTACGAGGAGGTAACGTTTTCTGACAATCAATAATAATTATCTGTAATCATTTCCTATCTATATCATAATTATATGTGAAGTTCTTTATGTCCCTTTCCTAACAACCTTTACTTACCTGCAGCTGTTTGATTTATTAAAATTGTTACAATTATATAGTGTATTAGTGACAGTGAGAAAGTGAGGGAATGAGGTAAGCGTTAGTGTGAAAAAGGGATTTGGATGATTGTGTAGCGTAGACATTTTAATTCATGTACTGTGGTTTGAATGGAATTGAATATCAAGTTTGTCGTAGATGAAGTTTCTTTTATTCCAATTTCTTATGTTTCATAGCTATCAGTTTTTATGAATCGTAGACGGGTTGACTCTCAGAATTATTTTACACGGTGTTACACAGTCTGCGATTGAATGGATGAAATGAAAAGTAATCGAAAGTATAACTGTATCAGTATCCTTGTTTATACTGCAATTACATTTTAAGTTAAAGTATACAACACTACCAACAAAGGTGGATATTTATAGACCATTTAATTTGATCGTTAGCTGTGTTCGTGTAGATGTGTGCGTTTGTTAAACTCGGTATTAAAAAAGGCTTTTTGACACTTTACATTTACACTCGTAGCTTTACATCTCCAGTTTCACGCTAGTTACAAACATTTTATTTAATGCTCAACTTATCTAATGCTATCCTGATTTTTTATTCTAAATAGCAATGATTGTTTAGCGAAAGGCTACGTGCTAACTATAATTTTCACTTTACACTTCAACTTTTTGCAGCGTTTTTTAACATGCCAATGATGCCATTAAAGCTTTCTATGGTTGATCATAAGCAGCTATTTTGATTTTTGTATTTTTATGTATATACTTATAGTACAAAGGGATGTGAAGGATACCTTTTTTTCTTGATTTTTGATAGTACAAGTGTAGTTTGTCTGGTCTGAGTCTGTATGCTGCATTGTAACAGAATTTTTCCTTGACTTTTTCCTGTCAGTTGATAAGTACATTTTGTACAAGTTATGACCATGATTAAATAACTCACCTCTGACCCACATATCAAACACTATACTTATTCGTTCTTGAGATTAGATACTGTTGTATTTAAATTTTGTAATGTGAACTGAATTATGTCAGTAGTTTACTATCATTAAATGTGGCCAAAAATATTAATACATTTATGTGCGGATATAGGTGGCACTTTGGACAATTGGAGATCCAAGCCAGTATTGAAGTGCATTCAAATGCCAGCCGTTCCTTTGGGAATCCTAGCTAAGCTGAATTGATCAAAACCCGAATCCTCTGACTAAAGAGAGAAAAATGTCCGAAAATGGATAAAACCCCTTATTTGCACTATGTATGTATGTCCTGGTAGTTCAAATGATGAAGTCGAAATGGTAAACATTCTTCTTAAGTTTGTCAGTATTATTTATTTTATTACGGAAAAATAAGCGGAGCGGTCTGCCTGCCATCTTAAAATGTCACTGCCTACCATTTAGAAGACTTTTTTTAATGGTGTGTTCATGTCTTTTTGTATAATTGAGTCTTTCTTGGAATTAGAAACGTTTGCTGTGTTGTAGTAGAGTAGTAGCAATTGTAAGTGCGTATTTACACACAGCCAAAATGAATTCTTTAGTATGTACATATTGCGTTTTGGTGACATTGATTCTACCAACGGTAGTTCAATATACATAAAATTCTTGTCAGGATAGCGTACATGTATCTTAGGTATGTGAATTGAATATTTTTAATTTAGAAAAACCTTTCACTGGAATTGATTGCGCAAAGGTATGAGGAAATATTAACAACTTTATTGAAGCACTCTAGCTATTAAGAACTCACGGTTTATGTTAGAATTAATACGATTTATTTTAAAATGAACACCTTCGTCTGGAAGCATAGTATTATTATTAGGTACACTATAAACAGGAAGTTTAACTTAAATAATACATTAAGTTTTTCATCGAACAGATAGTTATACCTTTGGTAGGAATAGGCACACATTTTTAAATGATTGTCATGTACTATTTAAGAAAATGAATAATACTATTGATTACATGGTAGAATAACACAAGCAGAGTATAAGGAAGTAACAAATGACAAACCATCATGGAACTTTTAAGAAAAGTAATTAACTTTAGTCAATAGAGTTATTGATACTTGTAGTGCAGTTAAGGCAGACCGGCAATGCTTACGCGGCAATTATTTTTTCGGTTTATATAAATGTTGTTTACAACAATGGCACATGATTAGTAAGATTACATAGAAATTGTTCTTTTATTTTTACCCCGACAGGTAATCATTTGGAACTTGGATTCAACGCCGTGTCCGATGAGCGTTTACGTAGAGTCTGAAATATGAAAAGTAAAGACTGATAAAATAACTGAACTTTGCATAATATAACAAACAATGAAGTTCTCGGCTACTAAGAGACCTTCATACGCAGAAAGTCAACTGAAGTGAATGTTTAACCCGCATTGACTATTATTTATTGTTTAAATTGATCTTCTCGAATTATAAAAAGAGTTGTAATATTCAAAAAAGAAAGATCATTGTTTCCTTTGTATTGTACTGTTATACTTTGGAAATAAATATTTAAATTTTTTAAGCATTTAATAAGATTGGTCATTTTTAGCATTGTCAAACTACCTGCGTAGTGCTTAATATTTTCAGCGTTTTGTAATAACAATTTCATACTTGTTCGTGCCCATCATTAATGTGTTTTATATGTGTACATATTTCACCCTTTTTTATCTACCTTAATCTGTCGAATTGTAATCGCATTTTAGCTTACATGCATACCTGAACATTTATGGAGCAACAAAATATTTTGAGAAATTGACTTAGGGAAAATGTAGACTTACGTTTTATACGCATCGGTTTTGACGTAATCCAGCAAATGATGCGGTCCCAGCACCCATTGATCTATGTCAAATTAATTAATTGTAATTGCATCAATCTATACTTGTGTTTTCTAGTTGTGATGCATTTGTCACAACAAACAAAAAGTGTAAAAATTACACATGCATTTTGTCAATGTACCTGCAAGAGGAGGGGCTAAAGAGTTGTCTTCCAGTCGAATAATGCTGCGACTGCCTCCCAGGTCCAAATGTGCTATAGAAGGTTTACGCAAATTAGTTATCCAGTAATTCAAGTATGAAAATGAGATTAGTTTCACATAAAGTTCAATAACATGTTACCAATTTCTGGGGGAAGCCACTGAATTGTGTTTCCTTGAACATGCAGCTCTCGTAGACGAGTCAGATTTCCAATTTCCCGTGGGATGTAGGTAATGTTGTTGTTCCTTATGACAAACTGTGTGATAGACAAATAATTATATTTATATCCAGTGCACAATAGGGCAGTGTTGTTTACAATTAAAGGCTGTTGTTTCTGGTAACACTGCTAAGTAAGTAATTTAGAAAATTCTTTCCAGTGCAAGGTTTTTCTAAATTATTTTTCCATGCAAATCGTCAAGCAAAGGATGTGGTGACAGTGGTGACGTTCAGTCTGTATGGCTGTTTGATAATGCAAATAATAGTTTATGTCCAACTATAACTAGTTAGCTATTAGTTGAATAACTAAAATTTTACTGTTAATGGCATAGACATAGGGCTGCATAGTTAGAAAACATTCGTAGTGCACTTGCAACTTAGCATGTGTATCTGGCTGGGCACTCGCTATGCTAAATAGTTAGATAGTATAGACGTTTAGCCGATTTAAGCTAATCTCGTTTGGTTCTTTCATTCATGTATTCAAATAGTCTTTTTGAGATTAAATTGGTAGTTATTTTTACATAAGTAAATGTCATGCCCTTTTTTATGAAGTCTCTATGTGTCATTCATAAACAGTTTTACAGTTAGATACAGAGATTTCATGTTAAGTTGCATACCTATATGCAAGGCTAGTTGCATACAGGTATGTGCATTAACATTGTATATACATATCGTAAGATAGGTTGTTATAAATATGTTATTATTTGTAGAGTATTCTTCACAGTGTAAAGATTTTATTTGTTCTTCTTAACACTCATTGTTAGCTATAGGTATTATGTTTCAGTGATCTATTCTTAATCGCGCTAATAAAATTACGTCTACGTTGTACGGAAAGGCAGTCACATATTGATTACGAATGTTAATGATTTGATGTAGAAATTTTTTGAAAACTTACTATTTGAAGATTTTTCAAACGACCAAGATCAGGTGAAATATTGTCAAAATAATTGTCCCCCATGTAGAGAGCTCTTAATGTCTCTGTCATGAAATGAAAATAAAATTGATGTACTATCAGTTACATATAGTTATCGCATTGAGCTCTTGCTCGAAAATATCTAAAAGTAGTGCTTTGAATAGGTACAAAATGTATAACATGTTGTGTAGACAAGACACTTTATTATTATTGCTTCTTTCTGCTTACCCATCATCCAAAAGTTGCTAGGAAGTCCTTCCTCGCTTAATTTGTTGTGCGTAATGTCCAGAACTTCAATTGCGGGACACGCTCCAAATCCTCTCCCCAAAGTTCTCAACTTATTCATTCTGAATTATGAAATATTTTATTATACATGAATTCAAGAGATAAAATAAAATAAATAAATATTACTAACTGTAAAAAATTACCCCGCATTGAGAATTCTTAGTTTCGGAAGAGACGAAATCGCAGTTGGAAGTTCTTCTAGTTGATTGTTGAACAAAGTCAAAATTTCCAAGTTCGACAGACTTGCAATACTGGATGGCACAGCTAATAAAATTAAATGAGACAGTCATTTATACATTGTATACTGTACATATTTTCAATAGTGCATTTTTGCTAATTACAAATGTACAAATACAAATTTTGCTAATTACAAATGTACAAATACAAATTTTGCTAATTATAAATGTAAATAGTCATAGCCTTACGGATAAATAGTTAAATTGCTCATGTGAATTCATTTTTTTATATGAACTAACTACTTACTTTTGATCTTGTTGTGAGACAATGTCAGTCGTGTCACAAAATCCAACGAAACTGTAAATACCATAAATACATGGAAATTACATTAGGAATATAATTTCAGTTCATTTAGATAAATACCCCAATTTTAAGTATAATATACACATAATTATGCAATTAATTAATTTAGTTTAGTTTGTCAGACAATCATGAGATCGATTAATCTGATTAAACTACTTGATGGTTGAAATACATTCATAATACGCTTACATACATATTGACACTCAACTGAATCAACTACAATTTCATGTTTCACACACAATAAATTATTTCCGTAACAGAAATTTTTCTATACAAAAAACTTCGCGAAACGTGACTCTAGAACTAAAACAGATCTACTGGAAGATTGCAAGTGTGTTAGTGACATTTATTGCATCTATGAAATTGTGATTATTGAGAAAAAATATATTATGTAAATTATTGTTTTGATGGACATTTTCATTTGTTTTTTGCATGATCATTTCATCCAGTCTCTAAACAATGACTTTCTTTTTGCTGTGAGCCCCAGGAATACTTATACTTTAATAAGTAACGGAATCTAAAAAATGAGTCGTTTTTTAAAGTTCAGCAAATAAACAGGAAATGAATCATGCCAGATAATAATATACTTTCCATTTCATAAGTGTCAGTATGTCAGTGTATATACATAGAAGCATAAGTTTGCATATATCGTACTAGTTGAGTCTATAAACCCATTACTCACATCATATGAGCGAAATGTACATAGAATGACGTACCTACTGTAGCAGACATTATATGTATGCAAATGTTTATTTGTCAAAACCAAATATGGAAAAAGAAACAAAAAAGGATTGAAAGTGTGTGGGCGAAAAAGTTGGCAAAGAGAATGCAAAAATGGCTTACATAGTCCAGGGAGCTCTTCGAAAGCCAAAATCCCCTTTTCCACTAAATCTAACTCTGGATTTTTAATTTCACGGGCTTCTTCGAGGATTCGCTTAGCCTTCGTCATCTTGGAGTTGCCTACGAAGTTGCACGATACTGGAGCTGAGTCCATCCTATTTCCCTGCTTTTGTATATCGCTGCAGCTGCCTTATCAAACCAAATAACACAATGTTTTGTTATAATATCTATGTATAACTATATTATCTCCCTTCAACTCCACTACGTACACTACTGCACTGCACTGCACTCTCTATGTCTCCTTTACCAAGACTCAGCTCCCACAACTACACTTCATGCACCAAATATAGGAATCCAATACTTACAATGCTTTTGCTATGTGTTGCTCAACCTTATGCCACACCAAACACCAACCAACCCTTTCTTTACCAACGTACATAGACACATACATGAATACCTACCCACATACATGAGTCAAACAGCTATACGGCTATACTCACATAATATTATGTGGGTTATATTATACAAGGTGCTCACTAACATGTATCGCATATAGGAGGAAAGTTCATATTGTATGTATGTTCAAGTAAATACAGCATACTGCTTGGCACATACATAGACTTCAAAATCATGTCTCTTCCAAAAACATCGCTGCTTTAGAATCTAGTTTCTTCAACCCTTTTCTTTGACAATATTATGTGTATAAATATTTTAAATTTTTAAAGTAGCTACCAATATTGTATATATACCTAAGTACGTTTAGTATTTTTTAAATTAATGATGACTGCCAGTACTTTAAGACAAAATCTTAGTTGGGTAATTAAAATCTTTGGGACAGTAAAAAAGTATAAAAACATTTATTGTTTTGCTATACAACATCATAAACATGGATTAATAGTTTTATTTCACAGTGCAATTATTGTACCTGAGACTAATGAATTATTAAAAAAGATATTCATGAATGATGAAATTATAAAACGATGATGATTTCAAGCGTTTTGTTACCTTTTGTCAGTATTCTGAACTCTATTTGTGTATATACATATTAATAAAATTTATAACCATGATTCAGAGCTTAAGTTAGATTAGACTTTTTCTTCAATGCTGTTAATGTACAGTAAATGTGTCATTGACATTGAGGACTCCTCTGTCTCTTAATATGGGAGCCCTTGCAGAGGGATTATTTTCAAAAGTGCACAAAAGTGACGCTTATGTACCTTTGCTAATAGTTCAATAGTTCGGTTTTATTCAAGTGTCAAAAATAGCCATTTGCATGGACAGAATTTATCTGTGTAACATAACAAAAACAGTTATACTTACAGCGAAAGTGAAGGCACTGGAATCGTTAAATATTCATTAAATTAATTGCGTTTAGTAAAACCAAATTTTATAGAGTTTTTACTTATGAATGAGTGAAACTACCCCTTCTAACCCATTCCGGGATTTTGCATGGTCCTGCACTCCTGTATGTATGCATCAACACATAGTATACGAAATATATACACTGTGCTATATACTTGCGTGGTAAAAGTTGCGCTGTAATATGCATTCGTTTACAGCTTTCTCTTTTAAAAGACGTTTTCGCAAAATCGTGTGTTATATTGCATGAATTAAAGTACAATTTGTCTGTAGAGATGTGATGTGACTTTCAATGGACGACTTATTGGACTTCCAACTTCCAAATCATGAAATGAAATGGTTTATGTAGAACTTTTCATTAAAGCATCTCAGCATTTCAGAGCTTTGAGAGATACAAAAAGAAAATAAATAATACTTGTCCTAATCTCTACATTATGTTTAATGTACATTGATTGAATGCCAAAGGACGTATTTTGTTACACAAAATTCCGATCAATTAAGATGTGTTTGAATATTATTATGCTCTTTTAATGAAGCTAAGTCAGGTATATTCTGTTTGACCCATCTCAATCTAGTACTATTATACAAAAGTTAATGTTGTGAAGCATCAAGTGATAAAAGTGGTAATTTACAGGATGGGAAAGTTAAATGATCCAACAGTATGGATTTAGGAAACTGGGACTAAGTATAAATAAATAATTGAGAAAGAAGGTTGTTAACTCTATAAAGTTATCTGCAAGGAAAATGTGATGTAGATATAGACGCAAATGTAGCGGAAGTTGGTTTTATCTCCGATTGTAACACCCTGTCATGAGTGACAGAGTGTCTCTCTAGAAGATTTGTTAACTCTCAAGAGAGATGGCGAGAAACTTGTTTTTGGCAGAGCACATTATGCTGAAATATTATTGCATTATGTTTTCGTGTATTCTACTTGTATTTCTCCGTTCTTTAGTGCACTGTGTATAATCTCACTTGTTTGTTAGTAAATAAGCATTAGTCACTTCTTTTGTACTAATTAGTAATTACACCCTTACTATTAAATGTCCATGTAGTACCTAACTGTATGTCTATATCTACTGAAATGTACCTAGATTAAGTACCTACATTAAATGTACCTAGATTAAGTACCTACATTAAATGTACCTAGATTAGGTACCTACTTGAAATGTAGAACTTTATGTGCTTTCAGTAGGTAGTACTGTGGTATATATTTTTTATATAGCATTTGGAGCAGTGGCATAAATAAGTATGTAGTAACACATGTATATAGTAATTTGCATTAAATACACTGATATAATGCTGTCATTGTTTCTATCAATTTGTGTCAGTGGAGGTATACCTTCCTTGAAATGTGATTGAGAACGTTATTTTTAGAATCAAAGAAAGATAAATGCAGATAGTAACAGATGTACACAATCACAGCAATTCGCAGCAAATTCTTACAAATACGCAGAGTATCTTGGTGTGCCTACATACATTCATACGTTATACCAAATATATTATACGTGCATTCTAAAAGTTCTTTTTATATGTTTTTCATTCAAATCAGAGACTTTGCAATGTTGACGCAAACTTTTTCATCAAACAGTTATGATTCCTTATGCTTCATGAATTACAGATGATAATTTCATTTGCGTTCAAGCATTGTTTCCAAAGTACTTTTTGTTAAATTGGTGAATTGGCAAACTCTTAAAACTCATTCAAAGAGAATTTTTTGACAATCTGAACTGAAACGAGGAGGACAATCTGTGAGATTTGTTCAGAAAGCTAAATTTCTATTTGTAAAGATTGGTAAGGTAGTTGGTAATAGAGATGACTGTCACCGTTGGAAGTTGGTTGGAACAGGATCTTTAGTTAGAGAAGTTCTGGTTGTAGTAAGTCATTTCCTGCAGACGTGGCTCTGCCTGTGTGGTGGTACGTTGCTACACCCCCCACACTTAAGACCTACATAGTTCTCGTCTCTAGCACCGTCTGATGCTCTTGACTTACTTCGAAAGGAAACGGCAATCCTTTGGACTTGTCGGAGTTTTTAGTAATATATAGGAGTGAGACTGCGGGATGCAGAGAAACTGAGATACTTCTATTCTCACAACAAAAAACACAGTTTTTATGTGTGTTTGTGTTTTGCTTATTCTTTTTATGACAATAGCTGTAGACGGGCTGTTTGGCTGCATCAATTCTATACCTACTTGTAGTTATATGCTACTATACACAAGAGAAACATTAGCAGTACCTATAACGTTGTTGTAAAACTAACTTACTTTAAAACTAAAGGCTAGAATGGTAATTACCATCTATGTATTATACATTGCGACTTGCTGGATTATTTGCTTATGTTAGTACAATGTCCCACGAAGAAGAAAATAAAGAGACACAATCAGAGAATTAAGGTGTTCCTGGTTGTATTAGACGGGTTTTATTCTTTATAGCTGCCTGAGCGACACTTGGCAGCTTAGTAGCGTGATGAAAAAGAGCGGAGTATTTATTAACAGCAATTTGCCGAATTCTGTCTCATTACGACAATTTTTGACCTACGGAAACATGAGAAAATACTTTCGCCCGAAATAAAGTAGGTAGATTGATGACATATTAACATGTCCATTTAAATGTGGTATAGGTACATAGAATGTACATACATATTTCTTGAATTGCAATCTCATCTTGGCGTGACAAGGAAGAATCTACCTATGTGGTAATTCATTTGACTGTGTGACTTGCCCAGTCTTGTTAATTCGTGAACAGTTGGTTACGAATTACCATTGATTTTTATCTAAGTAAGTATAGAGAGTGTGGTGAGCGTAGAAGGGAGAAAAATTTGCATTCTTATAAAGACTTGAATCTTTTGAAAGTTTTGCAGTGTGTAAAAAGAGAGTGTTGTGTGTTGAGGACAACGGGTGCTCGACTGAAGGAAGACGAGACATAATTTTGTGAACTGAAAACGGAGGTCCGTACAGTTCATGTGCAACATTCCCGAATCAGTTCTTTCTCGGCAGTCAGCGCTTCAACATCTGCACGTAGAGTGAGTCTCGTTGTCGCTCCCCGATCTACTTGGACGAAGAACAGGAAGACCCGAGGACGATAGGTACACCAGAGCTAGAAGAATTCGGGCTATGGTAACTACAGTAAAGTTGCAGCAGTCGTATTATAATATAATAGCCTATAGTGGACAGACAGAGAGACAGAGGATTTGAGTGCTCTGTTTTTGTCGTCAGGGCTCTAGTGGAGTGAAGTGAAACTCATATTATGCAGTGAGGTTGTAAAAGAAAATTCCTTTTTGCTGTGAAAATACAGAGTCGGATTTTCTCCAGTAAATAGACTGCGACGTACTGCAGACTTGTCTTAAAATATCTTGTGGTACGTGTGTATGTATGCTACGCATTGAAAATCTTCCAGCAGAAGAAAGAAAGAACTGGCTGCTTCAACTTACTTTGCTTTCCAAAGAATTTATGACTGACACTCTATTCAATTCCTTCTCGTAGTGTAGCTTAGACTAAGGTACGGGACACAACAACCAAGACCAAAACTATAGAATCCGATTGAGATTTTGTATTCATTTGGGATACCTAAAATACAACACTGACAACCCTCTGTTATAATATAAGTGTGATATAACCTCCGATTTAAGTCCAACAACCAGGGAAGAACAATCGCTGCTACAACTACAAGACAACGCAAAATATATTCCATTGCTAATTATATTGTGGTATTCTGTGATGTATTTGGACCACTTACTCTGCACCAGACAGTTGGTCAATGTAATATCTTCCGGGCTAAAGGTGGTTATTGCCTAAATAAATTCCCTTAATAGTTCCTCGTTGTCAACGTGTAGGATGACTTGGTCGCACTTCATGACAGAGACAGGGAATAACTTCAACAACCGGGATTGACCTGCACAAATACAGTCGTCCCGAATGTTTTCCTGTGCTCGCATTATCCATGTCTATATCATCTAAACAACGAATTAGGACTTAATACTTTATTAGAGCTAGAAATCCTACTAGATTCATATATTTTTCTTTCTCCTCCAACACCAACACACGCAAGACATACAATACAAGCTTTCGTAGCATTCTCTAAGCTCAACCAAGTTTATTCAATAGAAATATACGAGTGGTTCATTATACCAAGTCCAGTCCAATAGTAGTGTGAGTTAAAAGAGATCAAGTTGCTGTGCTGTATACTTACACGCAGTCTTTGTGCAATTGTATACATACACATGCACAAATATCACATCCGTCATGAACATAAATATACACAATAAGAAAAGTCATTATTAATTAATAATTCCTAAGTTTCTGCTTGTATAAGACTTGATAGATTGTCTCAAGTAATCCCATTGATCAGGACCAAGATTAACAGATTCATTTTATCCAATAAACCATCACGGACCAAAGTAAGTTCACTTTTATTACTGCACAATACGTTTTTATCTTTGTACTTACATTGGTTGTGTATTAAATTATGGCATACAATCTAAGCTCACTTTCACTTACACTTAATTGCACTACAAGTACTTATCATTTGTCAGTAGGTAAAAAAGGCTAAGTTATTACATGTTGTTAGAAACAATTGATTTTGTACAAGCAACCCTGCTCTCAATATTCAAATCTAACTTGTGTTTCGTCTTATCTCATGAGAGAATCTTGCACAAGGCTGAATTGGCTGACTAACATACGCAGAGATGGGCAAACTGTTTTTTCATCTCATTCGGACGGAACTTTCGGTTTCTACATTTAATTAACCAGTCTTTCTCTTAATTAAAGCTCATTACTTTGTTTCTTGTAGCGACTGACTCAAATTCTTAGTCCTATAGTTTAAGCAGCTTTTTTAATGCAAAAAATTCTACCTATACCTTCTTAACAGAATTTAAAATTATAATTTAGTTAGTAATATAAGGAGGTATGCAACTATCATGATGTGCTATGTGTAATTTACATTTTTATTTATCCTAAAGAATGCATTAGGACTAGACGAAGTTTCTAAGTCAAACACAATAAGTTGCAACGTCAGTTCGGTGACTCTTTAATCCGTCTACTCATGTTGGCTAAATCAGTTCAGAAGTAGAAACAGGTTCCAGAAATTCATGAATTCATGCGGGTAAATAGAGGAACAAGCATTTTGATTTGTAAGCATACAGTCTTAAAACCTTTACAGAGTAGCATTCACTTCCCTCCGACTGTCTATTTACCTACATGACATTTATTGGCTCTAAAAATTACGCACAACTATTATTTTAGGCTCTGAGCCCAACTCAGAGTGACAATGACAATAACATCTTACTACTACTGAACCAGTTCCTAGCGGAATTGTTTCTGTATTAGTGGCAATCGAGCCTAGACAGTGTAGTTTAAAAAAGTTTTGTAGTTGGAACGTCTCGTCTAGTTCTGGTCAGAAAGTTTTCAGGTCTGTTCAGTACGACCATAAGACTATAGTAGAATATTATTATGTGTACATCCCAGAGGGCATTGTTCGGATCGGATTGGTACAAGTCAACCCGGTTTTGTCTCTACTACCCACTCAAGTGTGTTATAGCTATATATTTGTATTTGGCAAGGAATATTGGTAGTTTTTCAATGTATTTGGAGTAGAACGACGAGATGTCAGGGGACGAAATGAAAAGAAGGAAACTATTAACATATGTAGATATATTGTAACACTTTATCTTTCTCACTACACACTACTTGCTTTTCTAACCCAGATTCATTGACCACGACTCTATACCTTTATACATACCAGTTCTATATAATATCATCACCACCTCATCATACACACAATGAATCTCCTTTCTTCTTATGTACGTACAAGAAGATTCTTAATATGACGCATTAAAAGCTTCCGACGAATTGCCTAAGTGAATAAATACAAAAAGAGCTACATACTGGATATGATTTGAATATACAGATCACAACAATCAATTTCTCTTCAACATTCTTTCGCTATTTATTCTCTCTCAGTCTCATCTCAGCACGATGTGTAATTCCTGAAAACATTTCGTTGCTCATGATGCTTTACAATCTCTACACAAAGAGAACGGATGTAGTGTAAATAAAAGATTTTCGTGTAGTATGTATCATAGATAAAGCTTGCACATACTACATAGTACCTAATAGGTGTATATCAGATTCGTTTTACTCGGTTGGCTTGCGAAGAGCTAAAGCAAGAAAAATAGTTGAATGCAGGCTGAAAGTTCATTTATAAACTCGGTGAGTAAATTCCCTGACGTGGAGATAGAATAGAAATTTCATTTTGTCACTTTTGCCTGTTGGTGTGCATATTTTAGTATGTTGCTTGCAGCGTACTTAGTAAAGACCTTCCATTCTTCATTTTCATTACCAAATGCCATCATTCACGGGTATTTAAATTGTTCACAAATATTGATGAGCCCATCCATAATAGACAGTAGAGAATGATATAATATTGGGACATTATTAATGTTGCATAACACGACTGCTATCTGTATATACACGACAGGAGGATGACTAATGTTGAAAAAGAATGGAAATGAATAGAACTGTAGACCAACCGCAGTATATTATATTACTAGTAGTAGTTCTACTGTATTATTAGTCGGGTTCATATGTCGTTTGTATGCGTATCTGCTGTGTAATAGTTGCTCTTTCTATCTCGCTCGCTCTTGATCCTACTCAAATAATAATGGATGCCTGACTAGGATGACTCCCTCTGGCATATTTTTGGCAGGCAAAAGAGCACAGTAGAGTTTAAACAGTTTAATTTTACATTGCCTATGCAACTATGAAAAAACTAGGGTAACCCTAAGGTTCAGGGTAGGATCAGATCCAAGTTTGCTGAAATTTTTACTGTTTGCATGGCATTTCCAACTAATGAATCGGGGTAGGATTTGAGATATACTCTTTTATAGCTTTTTCAAGTATATTAAAAAAATAGCGCTTCAGAGACATCCTTCATGAGATTCATATCCTTCCTTTACTAGTCATTTTGTGAACAAGGCTTTATTCTTTATAATATATAGCAAATAGCTTAATTTGTGGTCCAGATTTTATAGTACTTACTTAACCAAGCTTTTGTGTAACGTACATTTTAGAGGGTTAGAGTTTTGGCAATTTTTGAAGCAGCCAAAGTCAGGTTAAAAGGTTCTTGGAAATGTGAAGTCAAGGATTGGATGCTGCCATTAAGAATGGACATTGTCGGGTCAGAACGTGACGATAAATTCTAAGGTATCGCAATTCTAGAGCACCTACCTTCTGCATTATTTAACTCCATGTAAACATCGTAAAGACTACCGTACGTTTCCCTACAATATTTATCCCTAGGATCAAGGAATTTTTGTTTTATTATATTTTATCTCTAGGCCCTTGACCAGATCAATTTTTCACTTTTACGACTCAGATAGCACAGCATTTTTAGTGTATTATTTACTTTTAGTATGCTGTACAACAGTGTGCAGTAGTATTGTACGGAGATATTAGATATGTATTTACATTTTGCCGGAAGTATAAAATTACGTTTCGGCCTGAATTACCTTACTCTGTCTGGGTGCATTTTATTACGCAATGCTATGTGTGTGTGTCGAATGGAGATGTAAAGGTAGCGCAATAACATATCTCTTTCCATCCAATTCCAAGTGTTCCTCCTCGTCTTCAAAATACACTTCTAAAGATTGTAGTAGGTACTAAAATATTCAAATGTGGATATCTCCATTGCTTAGGGGCTTTTTATTTTGCTGAATTTTTGAAATTTTATTTCCTGTGTTATTTGCTCATTATAAATCAACATGTAATAAATAAGGACGCGATCTCTTGGTTAATGTGAGTCAAGTGCCTTTTTAGCAAACATCTAAAGCTAATATTTCTACACATCTAGAGAAACCCAGAGTCAGCCAATGTAATGGTTTCCGCATTGAGTTATCCGTTTGATATTGGTATTCCAGTGAAAGCAGGAATTGTATTTTTCCGATATCGTATTCCGTTGCTATTTACCGCATTTAAAACCCATGAGAAAGCACTTTGTTGAAATATTGGGTAGCAAAATCTATATTTCCGGTGTACTCCTGTTGTAGAGAGAGAGAGTTTGAAGATGTTTTGAAATGTATAAGGAATAGAATAGCAAGGTATTTGATATACTTACTCATTTATAAAAAATCAATCCCACTCCCCCAATATACTTTTCTTGTTTTTATAATTGCACGAACATAATAATTATATGGTAATAATAATGTGGGGTTTAATGTTCCTTTAGTGTTTAGGGACAAGAAAGACGTCATAATACTAGTCATTATTATGACTAAGCCCTAGACAGACAGACAGACGCCTTAATATCATTTGAGTAGCAAACACCTTAATTACTGTAAAAATGAATTGCAAACCTGTGCAATGCGTTTAGTTCTGCATTGAATGCAGTTTCAACTCCAACATTCTGATGGAAATCTATTATGGGACTCACCAGAGCAATTAACGGGCCATTTTTAATTAGACTGCAGAATTAATGTGTTCGAACGAATCTGATCTCTGCATTACATTACACTCTGGGACTCAGATTCACGTTCGTTCTGATTGTGTCTTCTCACATAATAGCTCATATTATTATTTTCCGCATGCAATGTCCCGTACAAACCCAAATACATCAAGTTAAAGTACAATGCACTGCACGCTATTCCTTTGAGCTGGCATGTATTATATTATACTAATTATTATGTAGCTCCTAAACACGGTTTGGTCGTCTGGTGCTTGTTGGTGTGTAAAATGACATGATTTGTAAATTGTAAAGCTGAAAAATAGGCTGTAGTAGGGCAGTTTTGACTTTCTTCGGGTGAGTTTGAAGAAAGGTGTATATATATTTATTTATGCCGTATACACTTACATAGGTACCTGCTATATATTGCACATATTGTATATTGTCCCTTTACCTGTCTAATAAGTAACATTGTCCGGCTAGTATAATATAGCGTCAGTGTCCATGGCCTATTCTAGATTGGTTTGGCGTGGTTGTGCTGCTTAGAAAGAGCCGAAGAGCCGTGTAGCGTATACACAATTACACAATCGTGTTGTGTGTATTAATATTAGCAGGTGTACAGGGCAGAACGAAGGCAGTGTTGTAGTAAACTGTGCTAAACTAACCCGGCATTATGTGTATGGTATAGTAGACAGTCATCGTATGTGCATTTTGCTTTGTGAATATTATATTGGTTGTAGGAAAGCGTGGAGCGTATTCATAGCTTTGAAACCTCTGTGCGAAGTTTTATTCGGAGCTATTGCAGAATGAACAGAACATAAAGAGCACAAGCACACCACAATAGAATAGGGAAAGACGGTGGTTCGGGTGATAGAAGTAAAAGCAAGCAGCAAAGTAAAGTAAAGATCGATTTATTTTAGGCCTTTTCTTTCTGGATATTAACCATGGCATCTGAACTCTCAAGGTGCAGTGGAAATGCTGGAACTGGATTCCTATGGTTATTCGATTTACCAGCAAAATAAAGTCTACCCTCCGGCTTCCTAACACAAATACACAGCTACCTACCTACATAACCTATACACATACGAAATGTGGGTCATGTGTAGAGCCCTGAAAATTTACTCTAAGTGTAGGGGCGGACCCTGCAAATTGTTTATGGTCATCGGACCCAGTTTACTACAACAGTTTGTTCCATTGCAGATACAAATAGAAACCTTTAATACTAAAACGGCTTCTCTTGTTCAAGCAATTAAACCTGTGTTGTAGCTTCGTTTCAAATTACACAGATTTGTAGGCTTCAAATAATAAACCGGAAACCTCAAATTAATTCTGCTACCCTGTTACAGATACACTTTATAACTTATCAACTTTGTTTAGATGTTTAGTTGAACAATCAACACGTATATATACTCTATAAAAAAGCGTTCTGATTTAAAACAGTTAAGTTCTTTCATTTTTGTAGTATTCTTGTTTGTTTGAGCCATCACGAATATTTGCTCATGCATAAAACACGCAACAAAGCTTTGATTTAGGTAGTTAGTGTAGCAAAACATCATTAACGAGGATTACGAAAGATAAAAATGGGATTCACTCTAATCTGTCTTGCAGTTCTATAGAGATATAACTGGAATTAATAACTTCAATAGCAGTTATTAAAGGAATTAGGGCTATGAATACACTTCGGATTGTATTATTTGCATTCTATGATTGAAACTGCATTTCCATATTTGCTTGCTTATCAATGTCAATATCAATCTTCATCGCTTAAACACAATTGTCTGTATGAGTCTCTGAGTGTGAGGATGGACATCGTCATATTATTGTCTGTTGCTTTCTTGCTAGGTATATACAGATTTGTTTTCTGTTATGGAACAGGCAGACTACTATTTTAGAAAGAATGACACACTTCTGTTAGTTCAATTCAATGGGTGTTTGTACGTAAAAGTGTAGAATTATGCTTCATGAAATTCATGTCATGTCTTAATATTACGTTACTATAGTTATAA
>JAQFYB010003172.1:0-20611 GCA_034694085.1 Pogonognathellus longicornis | reverse complement strand
TAGTAAGATTCACCTATTTTTTGCCTAGGTGGATTTGCCTATTTCGTAGCAATATGGTACGCAAGATCTGGAGCTGAAGTATGCGTAGTGGGTATAAGTAGTCTGTGGTTGCATTGCTTGCAAGTTCAAAGACAACTTTATTTACAGCAAATATAAGGAAGCAAATAACTAATGACTAAGAACTTAATTTACTGTTTGCACCTATTGTGAAATGTCCTGGCAATGAACAACGGCATTAACTATAGGAAGTCTATTTGCCTGATTTGATGTAATCAATCATATTATAATATATTATACCAGTGAAATTACAGTGTGATTATTGCTCATTACCGCACTTTATTATTTTATTATGTACCATTATTTTTTTTCAATAATCACAATTTATATGAACTTATTTATAGACAATAGCGGCTAAGGTGTACTTGCAAGCAACTCCTACCAAAAATAAAATGCTGCAGATGTACATATAACACCTAGCGCAAACAATTTGGCAATTGTTGGTCGAAATCAACATAACGTACATCAAGTTCCCGTGTAGTGCGAAAGAATTTACCATTTTTTGCACTTTTAGTACAAAATAACCTCTTTTTTGGAAGGGACTTCATTTTATCTAGTGAACAGTACAAAAATCTGGGGGTTGGGGCTTCAACCCCTTCCTTAAAAGCGAATTAGTGATTACAAAAGCCATTAAATGCTGATAAACATGCCCCACCTACGAAGTAGCATACAGGATTTACAATAATACAGATTCAGAATTTCGAATACATCATTTGGATGACATGTTAATATTGTAAATTACTGTCGCCTTTTTAAGATCCAACCTCTCCCTGATTTCTCTTAGGATGAATTTAAGCGAAGATTTTGTGATGACCATAGTTATGTAAATATGATATTAAAGTTGTGCTTTAATATGAATGTTTGTTAGCTCAATAAAGTGAATAGAGGTTGCAGTGATTTTTCGTACTGTTTTATGTGATGCATGAGCTTTTATGGACTTTATAGACTTACAATTACAATACTCATACAGGCTTTATAACTTGCAACATCCATTTATTACAATTCATTCAGTGCATACCTACATATATAATAGCTAAGATTATTGGCATACATCGACAGTCTTAGACTATTTGTTTAACCTATTTGACACATCATCTTCAGCATAGTTATTCAGAACAGCACGTAATGCTTAATTAACAATTTAGAACATAACAAAGTAATTAATTTAAAAAGCTAGGCTAAATAACTAATCTTACAAACTGAATAATGTTTGTTACAAATATAATATAGAATATTATAAGTATTATAACAGATTTCACCGACCAAATATTTATGGATTTTTGCCCTATATTATAGCAGCAGGTTCTCTTCTATTAATAGACATAACTAATACTGTCAACATGGAATCACAGGGTTCGCAAAGTATAAGCGCCTTGTTTGGGACAATTATTCTGACAACAAAATTTACATTAACACACTTGCTGGGTTTTGCCGTGAACTGTATGACGATGGAGTCATTTGAGTCGGCATAACAAGAAGTGATAGTTTGGTGCAACATTCATTGTAGATGAAACACAATTTTAATATTATTAGTATTTTTGTATTGGCTGTTTTGGGTGTAATGGTATAATTAATATTTAAATATGACAATAAATTGTTTTGTGTCATCAACTTTACATTTGTAATGCGAAATTAAAGTTTATCTTATCCAAGGTATTATTGAGTATCACTAAAGATCATTATTAGGTGCTTTATTACAATTTATCATTCATAAATCCAGGTATCTGGTAAATATCAATCGCACAAGATGCTACTAATACTAAAATTAATTGTGTTAATGGGAGTACTCAATTCACCTACTTCTAATATTAATTGATTAATTTTTATCTTTTTAAAATAGGAAAGTTGCTGTTATGACATTGTTCAAGACTTGAAAATCTTATTGCAAAGTAACTTGTAGGAGAATATTGTCCCTATTAATTAATATTTGCAAAAATTAATATTTCCTTATACTAGGTATGTTCTTATAGCAAATCACATTTTAACAGAGGACATTTTAGGACACTTCGCTTTGTATTTTTGTACTTTCTTGAGTTTCAGTTTCATCTAAAATTAAAAAATTACTAGTACCAGCTAGCACACATTTCTTGCTTGATTTGTTAATTTTATTCGGTCCAACATTCACTTGATTACGAAGAAGAAGGATGGAAGCAAGGAAACTATAGTAACTATCCTTACCAGGTAGATTTTTTCGAGCATTTCTTAAAAATTAAATTGAGCTTTTTTCATCTTGGCTTCAAAAGTGTTGAAAGTTTTGAAGCCAATGAATAAAACCAAACGCTGAATTATTTTTGAGGTAATTTGCTATGATTCAAAATAAAGAGAAAAAATCATTTCCTAAACACTCTTAAAATTACATTGATGTGGAAGTCTGCAAGAGGATTTTGAATGTTGTAGGTTAGATACACTGATTAAGTTGACTTGCAAAATTACATTTTAAAACTTTTTTTTAAATAGAACGAACCTTTGAGAGTATACATTACTTTTAAACTGACTCGGCTTTCTCATTATTGGCATTTAGTTTTGTAAGACTGAGGCTGAGATCCCATAGCTGTTCAGAAAGTTCATCTTCATTCCGCAATTTTCGATTTCCGTAGCAATAAGGATTTCGAAATCTGTACATCATGCCAGAAGTCTCACCATCAAGTTTGTTTGAAAGACAAACATACATGACATACTCTGACACCGCCTATTTAATAAATTAAAAAAACAAACATTTGATATAAAAAAGTAGTAATTTTTATCCATCATTTTGGCATATTCTTGTTAAAACAATAAAATATTTAAAGGGAATATCTAAAATAAATAGATGTTCTAGTGAATCTGTGCAGTGTGTCAAAAACTAGGTAATTTTGCCTAAAAAGTTTAAAAATTTAGAACAATTTTGCGCTGCGCGAATTTGTAGAATTTTAGTTTTCCTCTAAAAGACTCCATCACAACACGTTATTGTGGACTCAAATTCGAATTTTACTCTCACAAAAATCAATTTCTAAATACAGCCCTGGTGTGCACCCCCCCCCCAACTTATAGTCCTGGCTACGCGTCTGCTTCTATGCACAGTTTAATTGAAATAGAACAAAGGAATATTCAAAGAACTAGTAAAAAATAAAATTTTAATAACCTACTACACTGAAAGACTGTACAGGTTGAGTTTAAATATAACGTTTTATGCAATTACCTGTTTGCAGGTTCGACCAAAAATGAATTTGCCCAAATTTGTGGAGAAAGCAGTGAATCCAGTTAAATTGTCATAGATATCCGTGTAAACAAAGCATGGACACATTGAGTATGTATTTACATTGTTATTTTCCTGTTGTTGCAGTTGTTTTGCAAGTTCTTTTGCAAATAAACAAGTTGCGTGCTTGCTATTTGCATAGGGAAGCATATTTAATACTCCAAATCCATCAGACTGCATATTGATGTCATTCACATCCAGTTTTGATAGGGCCATGGTAAATGATGAGATTACAATTACTCTGAAAATGAAAATGGAGTAATTTTTTATTACTTAATTTTTTTTCCACCAATCGTCTTTGGATGATATGAAATTAATGAGCCATACATTCACTTATTTAAAGATTACTACCCCAATTTAAAAAAGGGTTATTTTATCATAAAAGTGCTCAAAATGGCTGTGTTTAACAAATACTTAAGAGGCAATGTAATAAGAACGCGTATAATAATAATATTTTATAATTAATAGTTTTAGACTTTTCACTTTGCTAATATAATTAAATGAAATTTTGTATGCTCACCTGGATTTGACTTCATTTTGCAGGTTTGCCAAAAGTAAATTTGTCAAAAGAAACTGTCCAAAGTAATTTGCTGCCATTGTGGGATTGAATCCGTCCTCAGTTAATTGTCCAACTTCGTCCGACATCCCTGAGACACCAGCGTTATTAATGAGCATTTTAATTTTGGGGTATTTTCCAGAAACAGCTTCAGCAAATTGACGAACTGATTCCATAGACGTCAAATCCAAAGGAATCAGATCCTAAAAAATAAAATGGAAATCATTATTTTTTAGAATAATATTAATAAATAGAATATTAATAAAAATAATAATTGAAATACTTACGACATTATCCTTCAGAGTAGCATTTTGGATTTCCTGTTGAGTTTCTTTTCCTTTAATAATATTTCGACAGCCTATCACAACTATGGCCCCTCGTTGTGCAAATTCCAGAGCAATTTGTTTGCCTATACCCCTATTGGCTCCGGTGACGACAATCACTTTTCCTTCCACATTTTCTTCTTCTTCTTTACTCAAAGGACCACGATCCCCGAATAATTTATACATCAGACTATCATAAACTAAAACACTTATGATTGCAAGTAATGTCATCAACGCTTTCAATTCGTCTAACATTATAAATGACACTGGAATTAACAAACATTTATATGTGATGCACAAAAGTGAACGCTAATTTTAAATTGCTACGATTATGTATGGCACAAATTTATGTGTGCACGGTTTTGTTAAAAAAATTAACTGAGCAATTGCACAGTTGCGTCTTGTGCAAAAGTCAAAGACCTCTGTGTATTCGGTACAAAATATTGTTTTGTAATAATATTATTGACTCTTTTGGTTTAGCCAAATATATAAGCCAGACTGTAATAAATTTATAGCTATAGTTTGGTAGGACATGTATTCTGACGATGTATGTTGTCTTGTGAAATCGATAACTTAAATTGTGTCATCGTTGAAGCAAAGGTTGAATGTAGTTGCTCAGCAGCTTTATGATATTTTCCTGTTATTGCTAGGTATAAGCTACAATATAAGCTTATATTATTGTATTAGTTACATACAATACCAAAACTGCTATTACTATAACGGCTCTTGAATGCATTAACTACGTATCTATGTACATATTCATAAATAAACAAGTTAAGACATACTATATAGTAAGGTAAGTATTTTGCAATCGTAGTTAAAAATCGTATAAAGCAGTGGTGTACTTTGCATGTAGGTAGTGCATAGTGGTTGGGCTACTTCCATAATATGATCTACAACGATTATGACTACTATATACTTTTGAACTGAAACACAATTAAACTATAATTGAATTTTACCTTCCTTATATTATGGATTATGGAAGTTTATTCTATTCTGTGCTTTATTCTTGATTTGTTAGAATTTTTAGCATTTCTAGTTCAGTTGTATGGTGTATGTAACACGAAAACCACAATTTTATTATTTACACCCTAAAGATTTATAGATGCTAATAATGATTCTACTCATTGAAGATAAAAATGCGTAACTCCGCATGCACGCATAAGTAGAATTAATATAGCACTAGTCTAGTACTTAATTTATTTAATATTTTAATAGCTACTTTGTAATGTGTTTGTGCTATAAAGTATCTATCTATAATGGTTTATGATATTTTATAATATATCTTATGAAATTTCGCTAAGAAGTTTATATATTTAAAGTGAATTTGGGCCGGGGCTTACATGTACCTAAACGGGTTTGGTTAGGGCCAGGTTTTAAAATCGTACCCGTTTCCAACAATAGCATTTACTATATAATGCATTTACTATATGATACAAATTAGTACGAACATATTATATAAAAGCAGCATGTCAATTGTTCAGAACCTCTTTACAATGAGGGAGCGATCTCTTACTGTGATTGTTAGTGCTTAGGTTTGACACGTACGTGCCACGTTCCATGTTTTTGTGAAGTCAAACCGAAAAAATTAGTCAACCTTCCATATAGTTGGTTCAGCACAATATCATATGGCTGCAAAAAAATCGGTTATCATATCATGCTCATAACTGTAGCTGTGTAGGATGTAGTAATGTTTAAATTAGGTACTCTTTTCATTATTATATATGAGCACATGTATTAGATGTAGTTAATATCTGATAATTATATCCTTGTACCAAAATTTTAATGCTGACATGACAGCATTCACCTTGGATATTATTGGTGAATTAATTAATTAAATCGTCAAATGTCCGATATAGAATTAGAAATGATAATTAAATTATCCCTAGTAATAAAAATAATATATGTTAGAAGCACACACGTGTCTTATAATTTATAATCAAAGCAACAATTGGAAGTCCAATAGGAAATGCCTAATATTATTCTACACTTTTCGGTTATTCTAATTTTTGTAAAACCTTAACATTATTATGTGCCAATAAACTAACTTTTAATGCATCTGCTCAATCTTTATGCATTATGAATGAACAATGTCAAATCGAGATAACCAAACATCATGTAGGATCAGGAAGTTTTTCTGCATACCTTGACATGCAATGTCACATTATATCCTTTAATATTATTCCTAACAATATTTTTTGGCGAGTTAGTATCATTGCAATCCTAACCAGAGTAAATATAAATACATTAGTGCAATCATTGCACTAATTAGTTTAGCATTAATTACAGATAGTTCAGCAATTACCTTTCAAATAAATATTTCAAATAAATAATATTGAGTCTTACACACTTGAATTACATTTTGAATTTAATTTGCAATCATGACGTCTGAGCCTGAACTACAAATAGGATCAGAATTGATCAGTCACGAATTTTTAGAAAAGGTTTTGAATAGGAAAATCAAAGGTTTTAGAGTTATTGAAGGAACAAAACCCGGGGACAACTACTGTAGTATTATTTATTCAGTTCAGGTAGATTTTCATTCCCATGCTAAAAGAGTCGGGCATGAGAAATGCAACGAAAATACAGAAACAATGCATTTGTTTTTAAAGAGTTATCCACAAGCTCCAATTAGACAAAAATTACTCATTCGAATGAATTCATTCTTGAAAGAATTGTTAATTTACAAAGAATATATCCCTCAACTTACCAAAATACAAAATTCTTTAAATTTTACTGACAAACTTCAACCACCGTTTCCAACTTTTGTGGCAGGACATGCAACTGACTACGATAAAGGTTTGTAGCATTCAAATAATGTGTAGAAATTAAAGTGAATTAAAACAAATCTGTAATTAAATTAGAAATTAAATCTGTATAAAGGTAAAAGTAAATTAAATATAAATCCCAATACTCAATGGAAATCAGATAAATAAAATTGTACATTTTTGCCAGAGAATTAATTACTTTTTGCTTTAAAAGTTAAAAAAATTAGATCACCAAATCATTATGCTACAGAAATTGATTTGACTGTTGCAAAGGATCCTGATTCATTTTGAAAAAAAACATTTGTTTAATTCAATGTACAATGAAAAATGAATGAATTTTATTTCAAAGTATTGATTTGCAATTTTTAATTGTATACCATCGTTAATGTTTGATTTTCAATTCCAAAACGGTTAATAAATTACAATTAGTAACTCGTCTACTGATAATGTAAAAAATAAGCTCGATCATATAAATCATATCAATGTATTTAATTTGCAGTTGAGGTAGAACCAGGAAACGTTGTTCCTTTGGACAATTATATCATTCTTGTTGACCTTCGAAAGACATTTGGATTCAAAATGGCAAACAGAATGGATGGTTTTGATAGAAACCACGTTTCTCTTATTGTGGAAGCAATGGCTCGTAGTCATGCTCTTTGTTGGGCTTACAAGCAATCCCACAACTTGGTCAAAATCACTTCACATTTCCCTTTTATAGTCAATGACTACTCAGATGGGGTTTCTAAAGATTTGTGGGAAGGAATGTCAAACGGAAGTAAAAAGGTCAATTGCGATATTTTGGAGTTTTCCTTGGGAAAAGAATCGATTTTACTCGCTGCAGTGAAGGAGTTTCTAAAAATATCCACAAAAATTTTGGACATTCAACTTGGTGACGGTGAAAGAAACGACCGAGAGTATGAAAAGTATTTTCGTGTCAAACCTTCAACATCGGAGCAAGGTATGAAATTGCAAATATTGAGCACCTTTTTAACTTCTATTTTTATTTACATGCCTATTTAATCAATTAATCATGTTAATTAGTAGTATATACATAAAAATAAAATAAATTAAAATCTTTTTTTTAATAACTCTTAATAGCTTAAAATTGTACAACATATATTATTATATTTAGTATAATAATCAAATGAACATAAAAGAGAATTAATGGTTGAAATTGTAAATTAAACGCATTTTCAGAGACACCTTGGAATGTTGTGAGTCAAATAGACGTATGGACAAATAACATGTTATTTCGTTACAACAAAGAGACAGGGGTGCCAGAGGAAGTAATCCTTGTGGATTTACAATTATGCCGAGAAACCTGCCCCACTTACGAAATGGCGTATATGATTTACAATAATACAGATTCGGAATTTCGAAAACATCACTTGGATGACATGTTAAATTTGTACGTGGAAAAATTTGAAAATTACTGCCGTCTCTTGGAAATACAACCTTTTCCTAATTTTTGTTTGGATGAATTCAAGCGACGGTTTCACCGATCCAAGATTTATGGATTTTATTTTGCCCTGGCAGCAGGTCCTCTTATATTATTAGACACGAGCAAAACTTTCAATATGGAATCCCAAGGTGCGCAAAATATATATGACTTGTTTGCGACACCTTGCGATGACTATACTGACAACACAATCTACATTGACAGACTTCTTGGGCTTTGCCGTGACATGTATGACGATGGAGTCATTTGAGTCCAAATAAAAGACTTGGTTAAAAATATCAATGCCTTTAAATTGTAACATAATAAGTTTTTATTAGATTTGATATAATAGAATTAAAGTAATAAATTGGTAGGAATCGAAGATAGTTCCTATCTAATTTAATACTTTAATGGCTACCACTAAATAGATTTTACAAATTTGCTGTTGTAAGTTTATTTAATTTAGAACAATGAGTATCAAAATAAATCTTAAAACGGGTTTTTGGATTATAGATGGGTTTTGGGTAGTTTAACACCGGTTTTTTTATGAAAACACAGGGGGTCTGTGTGCACAACCAACAAAACGGAAAAATCAGCTGCGTGTATTTAATCGTTGATTGGTGTGGAAGCAATAGTTATAAATGCAACGCACATTTATTTACTAATGCCACTTTTGGTGCAAGCACGAAAGGGGTTAGTAGAGGAATTATCATCAAAGGAAATATTTAGGTTAAGAATTTTATGGATTGATTTAATGAATCGTTTTTAAATTTCATTTCCTAATGAAACAATTTAATTAATTAATTGATAACTATGTCAAACTTGAGCCAAAACGTTTGTTTTATAGGTTAATAAAGAATAATCAATGGGAAATAATAATTATCCGTGTTCATAAATATTTTTCTATAAGGTAACCTTACAAGTAGGTACTAGTATACTAGCATTCTCCATGAAAGCATTATGAACCATTGTTTAGGCAGTATACTAATCATTATAAGTAGTTATATAATATTAGAAAAATAAACTTCTAATTATTTTTGAACAGTAAATAAATTATAAGCAAAATAATTATAATCTCTCGCTAAATATAATTTTTTTTTGTTTTTTTCTACCATACCCTTCCAGTACAAACTTTCATAGAGTTGTGCATAGATTGACAGACTAGTTGTCAATCCAATTTAGAAAACATTTTTCTAAAAAATCTAGTAATTGCCAGTGGGTCATGGAGAACATTAGTCGTCTGACGATTGAAGAAAATCTGTTTAACTGTAGAAAATGGGTACTTCGAAGTATGACAATTATCGGATTTCTTCCTTTTTTGTATCAACGAAAGGACAAACGAGTTTTTTAGCATTTTCATTCTCTAGTGTTCCAGCTTTCCATACATGAGTTCTGGCAATTGCAACTTTAGGTTTGATACTTTTCTTTTATAGACTTCATATTATTATGATTTTATGGAAAGTCTGAAGATAAAGTGAATTATTTGTTTTTGCAATTATTGGAGGAAAAGTTATGGTGGCAGGACTGATTAATCGTTTATTATCAATTGTGGGAGCTCGCAAAATATTAACATTTTGGAAACTGAATTGTGCTAAATTGAAAAAATTCAAAATTGACTTCAGGTAGATATGTTTAATTCCACGGATCATTTTTCTGGAATAAAATCAGATATTAGAAACTTAATTCTTCTATATTTCATTTGTCCTGCAATGCAAATCATTGTTTTGAAAATAATTTTTACAAGACATTAATTGATTTGGATCTGCCTCAAATGTAGAAACAATATCACATATGTCTGTAATAAAACTTACCTAGATAAATATAAGCTGTTACAGTCCATTACCCGCCGAAATTGTCATATTTAACAAAAGGTCATTTCATTTCCTTATTCATCAATCCTCATTTGACGCGCCCTAGTATAATACATGTAGAAACAACCTTCGATCATTAAATCAATTAACCTGAACTTACAAATTACAAAAGCTTCTCAATAGAGAATTATTCCTTTAGGATTTAGAGTCATTACAATTAAGTAATTTCACTAATTAATTGATGCTTTAGATACATAACTCCATCGTAACCTTTACAATATCAATTATACTTAATTAGTATTACGATAATGAATATAAGGTCATAACATAAATCTACCCAGGTTTCTTATAAGGTGCTTGTTTTTACAGTTTTTCATACATTTTGATAGAACCTTTAATGAGAACGTACAGTTACGTAGCGAACGCCCATTTCAGTAATAAATAATAAATTATTAAAACGGAGATATAAAGTGAATTTACAAAGTTCACATAAGTGTAATATGGAAAAATTTTGCAAACTAGCTATTGAGCACAATCTTTTTATTTGTGGAAAATGGGTTTTAAGAAGTATGAGGATAGTCGGATTTCTTCCTTTTTTATTTGGAAGAAAGGAAAAGCTATTAGAATTCTCATTTTTTAGTGTTCCCATTTGCTATACATTAGTTTTATCGATTGCAACTTTAACTTTACTGATTTACTTTTACACGTCTTCATATGAGTTTATGGCAAGTCTGAATATAAAGTCCCCTACTGAATTATTTGTCTTTACAATTATTGGGGGAAATGTTATGGTGGCAGGATTCATTCATCGTTTATTATCAATTGTTAGAGCACAAAAAATATTATATTTTTGGAATCTCAATTGTGCCAAATTGGAAAGAATACAAAAATGGCTTCAGGTAGATTTGTTTAACTCAACGGATCATTTTTCTGGAATTAATTCAAGTACTAGAAAATTAATTGTTTTAGACTTCATTTGCCCTGCAATTCAAATCCTTGTTTTACATCTAAGTCTTTTCGAAATGGAGAAGTTCTCTTCAGATATATATGGATTCCTGATCGATACTTGGTTACTAATTCCTTTTATTACCTTTTCACTTTATTTTAATTTTTTGATACATCCCTTACAGCCATGCAATACAATCTGGATCCAATACTTCATCAAGATTTACAAATCAACGATTGCCCTAATCTCAGATAGAATCGATGTAATAATAAAAGAATTTTCCTCGATCACCTTGATTGAAAATTGTAAGGATTATGGTTCTCTGGATATGTGGAAGATTGTTCAAAATATTGAACGCAATGAGAATATTAAGACTAATACATATTTTATGAAACGCCAAGTTAAATCAAGTAGAGAATACTTTGAAGAAAAGTTTATAAAATGCATGAAATCATATTATGAAGTATTTGAAATGGTTGACGCTTTTCACGATGCATTGAGTCTAATTATTATCATTGAAATTGTCATTTCCACTGTGTCGGTATTGGTAAATTCATTCTTCACATTTTTGTGGATGGTAAATGGAGAGTATTCCAAAGGTGCAATTTGCATAGCGCCTCTTATTTTAAACACCCACATTATTTGGAGAATTACCACAGAATGCAGCCAACTGGAAGAAGAAAGCAAAAAGTTTGTGCAGAAGATATGTAGCATCCCAATTTTAAGGAAAGGAGTCAGTTTGAAACTTCAAATGCAGGCAATCATCCTTTGCATTTTTTAATTTCATACGTAGTAGTAAATACATAAAGGATTAATGAGCATATTATGCAATACACAAATTAATGTAGAATTTAATGATATTGCAGATTCAAACTTTTGCTGCAAATGTAAACAAACATTCGATAAAAATTTGTCCTGGGTCGTATTTTATCATAAATCGTAGTTTATTTACATCCGTAAGAATTAAATAACAAATATTAATATTTAGTCTACTTGATTGTAACTACAAATTAACTTAACATTGAAAAATTAAAGCTGATCTTAATTACGCAATATTTAAGGTCGCCTCAGCGGGAGCTACGTATCTTGTCGTTCTCTTTCAATTCAAACAAGGCGAAACGGAGGATCCTAAACATAATCACATTTGTAACTGCTCATATTCTTCGTCTTCGTAAAAAATAATTCGATTTTTTAATTAATAATTTTATTCTACTTTAAATCGTGCAAATATGTCAAAGCATCCTTCTCGCTGAAGATATTTTTCAAAATGGGCCTAACACCTAAGACCAGACATGTATTATTATTTTGTGTGATAACCTTGAGATAAACAATTGATGTTGTAAATAGGACACCTAAAAATGGAAATACATGATATCTACGTAATGAGTGTAATTACTCTAATTACGAATTAAAAATCATGATTAGAACGCTAGTCGGCATACAACAACTTTAACTTTAAACAAATTGAGTTAGGTAACATTGCATTATGTACTTATTCCTTTTTTATTACCTTCATCTTGGTTGTTATTTTAAAAATTATATTGCTATTGAAAAAATATTGTTAGCAATAATAATATAATCAATCATACAATCAAACGCTTGCATACTATATTTGCATTTTGTTAAGAGTGCACCATTATTGATATTTTTGACAAATTACGGCCAAAACAATGCCTGTTAATTCATCCAAATTTGTAAAAATTGAAATTTTAAAACTGTATCGATATTGCTTTTGAAGATTTGATATAGCACTTTACATTTCTAGATTTATAATACCAGACTTGAATCGACAATTAGGGTGGAATTCTGTTATGATACCATAATTTGTTTACTGTGATTGCTGCTGATTTTATTTTACTTGACTTTAATTCTTTCAATTCTTAATTCAAATATGCAATTACCTATAGACTTTAAAGTAATAAACTGTCCTATTACTGTAGATGTTGAATGTAGTTAGATTTTTGTAACGTAATAAATTAAGTATTATTATTTGGAAAATAATTGTAGTTTTATTTGATTTCAGGTGAAATAAAAATAAATATATGTAAGTAAATAAGTAACTTTTTAAGCGACAATTTAAAAAAATTAATGCTTATTGGATTGACTTGTTTACTATGTCTTGTAATGAATTAGCCCGACAGCAAAATCAATATTGACCGACTACTTCAATGTGAATTTATTTCAAGTGCAAAATAATATCAGTAAACTGTTTCTCAATTATAACACCGAGAGAATGCTACGTTAAATATGTAGACACTATCTACCCCCAGATCAAGCCATGATTGGTTTACCGTGACATGTACAATCATGGAGTCATTTGATTCAAAATAATAGCACGTTTGATGTAAAACCGAAATGGGTTTAGTAGACAATTATTAACATTTTGAATATCCAGACCAGAGAGATCGGACCTATTTCTTTGGGAATACTAGGGTAGTAACTTTATGTATAGAAAAGATAATTGGAAAGAGTTGCTCTCATCATTACTTTCCTAATTAAATAATTAAATTAATTGATTAATATAGCAAACCAATACCAAAATATTAATTTTCTTGATTGCATAACAAAGTATAATCAATGTAGAAAAATAAATAATTTTTTCCTATATAATATTTTTCTACACGCTTTGTATATATAACTTAATTAGTGTATTCTTTTGTAATCTAAGTATCGGCATTATTGAAGCCATAATATTAATAATAAGCTATTGTCCAAACAATACTAATCATAGTAGGTGTGGAATGACGTACTGTAAATCAAATTTAGAAAAGCATTTCAAAAATACAAGAAAGACAGTAATTGTAGGTCTGTCTCATGATGGAGAACCTAGGCAGTCTGACGATTGAGGAAAATCTACTTAATTGTGGGAAATGGGTAATCCGAAGTATGAGAATTGTCGGATTCCTTCCATTTTTGTATCAACGAAAGAAGAAACAAGTTTTGTTAGCATTTTCATTCCTAAGTGTTCCAGTTTTCTACACACTTTTTTTAGCATTTGCAGCCTTTGCTTTACTGGTTTTATTTCTTAACACTTCTTTTGATTTTATGGCAAGTCTGAATGTAACGTCACCTACAGAATTATATGTCTTCGCTATTATTGGAGGGAGTCCTTTGGTGGCAGGATTTATTTATCGTGTATTAGCAATTGTGAGACCACGAAAAATAATGTGTTTTTGGAAACTGAATTGTGCTAAGATGGAAAGAATAGGAAATTTGTTGCAGATAGATTTATTCCATTCGACGAATCATTTTTCTGGAATGAGTTCAAATATTAAAAGATTAATTATTTTAGATTTCTTTTGCCCCTTAATTCAAGTCCTTGCTATACCAGCAAGTGTTAATATAGAAGATACATTTTCAGTTAACATTAATTCGTTCATAACCGATTCTGGGTTATTGATTCCTTTTATTTCACTTTCAATTTTATTTAACATTTGGATTAATCCCTTGCAGTCATGTAATACTGTCTGGATCCAATTTTTCATTCAGATTTACAAATCGGCGATTGCCGTAATCTCAGATAGAACGAGTGTGCTCATAAGAGAATTATCCCCAAACATATTGCTTGAAAATTATAAGGATCAACAGAAGTTGGAATTGTGGCAGACTATACAAAATAATGTTAAAACAAAAGAAGCATTTTTTGTAAAATTCAAAGTAGAATCAAATGGAGAATATTTTGAAGAAAAGTTTATGAAATGCATGAAATCGTACTATGAAGTTGTTGAAATGGTTGATGCTTTCCATGATGCGCTGAGTCTAATTATAATAATTGAAATCGCAATGTCCACTGCATCGGCATTGGTTTATTCATTTTTTATATTTGTGTGGGCGTTAAGAGGAGAGTTTTCTAGAGCTGCGATTTGCATAGCACCTCTCATTTTACACACGCACATTCTATGGAGGATCACAACAGAATGTAGTAAATTGGAGGATGAATGTCGAATGTTTGTGCAAAAGCTATGTAGCATCCCAAGTTTAATTACGGGAATCAGTTTGAAACTTCAAATGCAGGTAACAGAATTATTATTTTTATCGGCTTATAATAATATCTACATGAGAAAATATAAATATAAGGAAACACCAAAATCCATATTAAAAGGTTATAAATAATATTGACCAATTTTAATAATTATTACATATAATGCAGATTCAAACTTTTGCTGCAAATGTAAACAAACACTCCATAAAAATTTGTCCCGGATCGTATTTTATCATCAATCGTAGTTTATTTACTTCCGTAAGACTTACCGAAGAAATATCACTTACTATACTGTCTGGAAGGTTCTTTTGATAAACTAACGTATAACTTGTACAAACTAAAGCTGTTCTTGATTGTATTATTTCAGATAGCTTCAGCAGGAGCCACGTATCTTGTCGTTCTCTTTCAATTCAAACAAGGAGAAACGGAGGATCCTAAACATAATTACAATTGCAACTGCTCATATTCTTTGTCTTAAAAAAGTTATTCCATTTTCTAAATAATAATTTGATTGCTTTAAAATGTGTACAGAAATATTATAATCAATAGTAGATAAAAAATCAATGCTCTAAGTATGACATCTTAAACAGTGCAATACCTTTTATTGAGTATATAATTTGTAATTGTAAATCATAGTTATATGGAACGCGACTCGGCATTTATATAACAAATCGATATAGCATCGCCTTTTGTACTTACTAATTACCTTATTTATTACCTTTATATTGGAGTTGTAAGTCACCTTGAACAATGGTAAATATTTAAACAACAAACATCTAACGCGATAATTATTAAAATGAAGTTGTAAATGAAAAAACTTTCAACGATATAATCAATATGCCATAATAAACAATTCAGCCCTTCAATTAAAGTCTTGCACACTTTATTTGTTTGCAATCAGAATTAAATTTAATTACATAGAGGAGACAATACATATTGACAGCCTACTTGCTCTTTGCCGTGACAAGTACGTAGTCATTTGAGTGGAAATAATGCTTCATTTCATTAATTTTATGCTCTAATGAAATAGGTTTGGCAGACCAATTGTTATCATGGGGAAAATCTAAGTTAAGAATTTTATGGATAAAAGAGTAGAATCAACTGTGTTCATCAGAACATGTCATTTCCGAATTAAATAATTAAATTAATTAATAAGCATAACAGACAAACGACAAAATGTTGGTTTTCTTTGTAGCATGTAGCATTAACGTATCATTGTTTAGATTTATTTCATTTAGTTGACTAACCATAATTAATATTCCCTTAATCTAGTATCTATAGAGTAATGTAGCAGACAGACTTGTAAATTCAATTTAAAAAACTTTTAAACTATAAAAAATCTAGTAATTACAAGCTTGTAATGGAGAATACTGGTAGACTGACGATTGAGGAAAATCTATTTAATTGTGGAAAATGGGTACTCCGAAGTATGAGATTTGTCGGATTCCTTCCTTTTTTGTTTCGACGAAAGGAGAAGCGCGTTTTGTTAGAATTTTCATTTCTTAGTGTTCCCTTGTTCTATACCTTTGTTTTAGTAATTGGAACTTTGACCTTGATGGGTTTCTTTTATAATACTGGATTCGATGTGATGGCAAGTCTAAATGTCACGTCTGCTACGGAATTATTTGTTTTTACAATAATAGCAGCAAATATCATGGTGGCAGGATTGATTTATCGTGTATTAGCAATTGTGAGAGCACGTAAAATAATGTGTTTTTGGAAACTGAATTGTGTTAAGATGGAAAGGATAGAAAATTTCCTACAAATAGATTTGTTTAATTCCACTCGCCATTTTTCAAGAATTAATTTTAGTATTAAAAAACTAATTCTTTTAGACTTCATTTTCCCTTTCATTCAACTCCTTATTTTGTCAAATAATGTTGGCAAAGAGGACAAATTTACTTCGAAAATGTATTCATCCATTAATTTTTGGTTACTGATTCCCTTACTTGCACTTTCATTTTTATTCAACTTTTGGATACATCCCTTGCAGTCATGCAATACCGTGTGGATCCAATTTTTCATCCAGGTTTATAAATCGACGGTTGTCGTAATCTCAGATAGAGCCAGTGCAATCATAAGGGAATTATCTCCAATCACTTTGTTTCAAAATTGTAACGAACAACAAAAGTCGGAGTTGTGGCAAGGTATAAAAAATAGTACAAAAACAAGAAAATCAGTTTTTGTAAAACCAAGGGAAGAATATTTTGAAGACAAGTTTATGAAATGCATGAAATCGTATTATGAAGTTGTTAAAATGGTTGATGCTTTCCATGATGCGTTGAGTTTAATTATAATCATTGAAATCGCATTGTCCACTGTGTCGTCATTGGTTTATTCATTTTTTATATTGGTGTGGATGGTAAGAGGAGACTATGTTAATGGTTTGGCATGCATAGCTCCGACCATATTACACACACACATTCTTTGGAGAATCACAACAGAATGCAACCAAATGGAAGAAGAATGCAGAAAGTTTGTGCAGAAAATATGCAGAATCCCAATTTTAATTAAAGGAAGCAGTTTGAAATTTCAAATGCAGGTTATTCAAATTATTATTTTATAAAACTAAATATATGAGAAAAACTCATGTAAATGTCAAAATCAATCAATGATACTGCAGATTCAAACTTTTGCTACAAATGTGAAAAAATACTCGATGAAAATTTGTCCTGGATCGTATTTTGTTATCAACCGTAGTTTATTTACATCAGTAAGATCCATAAAAAATATATTATTATGTCTATGGACAAACTAATTTAACTAACGCTGTTTTTGATAACACAAAGGAAAATTGACATGGTTACATTTTTCTCATTAATGATTAATTAATGAGAAAAATGTAACCATGTCAATTTTTCTTGGATAACACATTGTAAAATTTCAGGTAGCTTCAGCAGGAACTACATATCTTGTTGTACTTTTTCAATTCAGACAAGGAGAAACGGAGGATCCAAAATATAACCACACTTGCAACTGCTCATACTCTCCTTATAATTAAAATCTAATATTAATTAATATTTTATTGAACAATTTTAATCCAATTCTTGTAATAAAAAATTATTTATAATGGAGGAGCAATAATAATGAATACAAATGGGGATAAATGGTACTGGTACCATAATCGTAGCCAGGATTTGGTTTTCGAGGGGGGGGGGGGAGGTGGCGGGCAAATTCAGTAAGTTGACGCTTAACGTGAGTATAATTAATTAAAAATTGTAATTGGAAGGCTAATGGGCATTGTATAATAATAAATCTTGCTAGTAACACATTATGCAGAACATACTATTTCTATACTAACTGCTTATTATATTTTATACCTTATTACGAATATAAGTTGCCATAAAATGTAAGATGCCATCATCTTTGAAATAATGAATTTTATAAGTGGGTAAAGCATGGCAGAGTGTATGTTATCGCCGTGTATAAAATATTGTCAATGATATTATATATATTTTTTGGAGTTTTTGAAAAAAAACCCTGATTTTATCTAGTGTAAAGTCCAAACATTTTTAGGGGGCTTCAGCCCCCTAAGACCCCCACTAAATACGCCAATGTTGACAGCCTACTTGCTCTTTGCCGTGAAATGTACGACGAGGTTACGACGAGGTAGCCATTTGAGTGGAAATAAAGCTTCATTAATTTGATGCTCCAGTGAAATGGGTTTGGCAGACAAATTGTTATCATTAGAAAATATAAGTTAGGCGTTTCATGGATAATAGAGTATCACCGTGTTCATCAGAACATGTCATTTCCTAATTAAATAAATTAATAAGTATAACATACACACGCCAAAATGTTGGTTTTCTTTGTAGCATGTAGCATTAAAGCATTAACGTATCATTGTTTACATTTATTTCATTTAGTTGACTAACCATAATTAGTAGGTATCTAGTATCTATAGAGTAAAGTAGCAGACAGACGTGTAAATTCAATTTAGAAAACATTTTAAAATAGAGAAAATCTAGTAATTACAAGTTTGTAATGGAGAATACTGGTAGACTGACGATTGAGGAAAATCTATTTAATTGTGGAAAGTGGGTACTCCGAAGTATGAGAGTTGTCGGATTCCTTCCTTTTCTGTTTCGTCGCAAGGAGAAGACCTTTTTGTTAGAATATTCATTCCTTAGTGTTCCCATTTTCTATACATTTGTTTTAATATTTGGAACTCTCTTCTTGCTGGTTTTATTTTTTAATACTGCATTCGATTTAATGACAAGTTTGAATGTAACATCTTCTACCGAATTATTTGTTTTTACAATAATAGGAGGATATGTCATGGTGGCAGGATTGATTTATCGTGCGTTGGCAATTGTGAGAGCTCGCAAAATATTAACATTTTGGAATCTTAATCGTGTTAAGTTGGAAAGAATAGAAAATTTACTGCAAATAGATTTGTTTAATTCGACACATCATTTTTCAAGAATTAATTTTAATATTAAAAAACTAATTCTTTTAGACTTCTTTTTCCCTTTTATACAAGTCCTTATTTTGTCACAAAATTTTACTAAGGCGGACAAATTTACTTTGCAAATATATTCATTCATCATCAATTCCTGGTTACTAATTCCTTTCATTGTAATTTCCCTTTTATTCAACTTTTGGATTCATCCCTTGCAGTCATGCACTACAGTCTGGATCCAATTTTTCATCCAGATTTACAAATCGACGATTGTCGTAATCTCAGATAGAGCCAGTGCAATCATAAGGGAATTATCCCCAATCACTTTGCTTCAAAATTACAACGAACAACAAAAGTTGGAGTTGTGGCACGGTATACAAAATAGTACAAAAACAAGAAAATCAATTTTTGTAAAACTAAGGGAAGAATATTTTGAAAAAAAGTTTATAAAATGCATGAAATCTTATTGTGAAGTTGTTGAAATGGTTGATGCTTTCCATGATGCGCTGAGTCTAACTATGATAATTGAAATCGCAATGTCCACTGTGTCGGTATTGGTTTACTCATTTTTTATATTGGTGTGGATGGTAAGAGGAGAGTATGTTAATGGGTTGGGATGCATAGCTCCGACCATATCACACACACACATTCTTTGGAGAATCACAACAGAATGCAGCCAAATGGAGGAAGAATGCAGAAAGTTTGTGCAGAAAATATGCAGAATCCCAATTTTAATTAAGGGAATCAGTTTCAAACTTCAAATGCAGGTAATAATATTATTCTTTTTTATAAAACTAAATATATGAGAAAAAAACTCATGTAAATGTTAAAATCAATCCATGCATGATACTGCAGATTCAAACTTTTGCTACAAATGTGAACAATTACTCGATGAAAATTTGTCCTGAATCCTATTTTGTAATCAACCGTAGATTATTTACTTCAGTAAGATCCATAAAAAATATATTACTATGTCTATGGACAAACTAATTTAACTAAAGCTGTTTTTGAGATATATTGTAAAATTTCAGGTAGCTTCAGCAGGAACTACATATCTTGTTGTACTTTTTCAATTCAGACAAGGAGAAACGGA
>JAQFYB010003171.1:0-20619 GCA_034694085.1 Pogonognathellus longicornis | reverse complement strand
CGATGCTAGTGTTTCTGTAGGACAACTTAAGCAACAAAACAAACAAAAGCTTTTCCTTTGATGCTCGGGTATAAGGGAGAAAGGTTTCATGATATAAATGCCTCTGCTTTCCAAATGGTTGCACAATCACTATGTAATACAACATAATTGAACCTGAATACCTAAATATATACTATATCTACCTACTTAAATGTTAAAAACAGTTCTTTTGAGTTAAAGCACACAAAGTCCACACCATGATCAACTTTATCAAGTAATACTACTATCATCCTAAACTTCGCAGCTACAAATGCTTAAATTTAATTTTAATAATTATAAACAATAAAAATAAAATGCCCTTGTTTTCAATAAAATTATTATTCTATAGAGCAAGTAATTTGTTACACGGATTACCAATACTTTGATGAAATGTTTGTAACCTGATTATCCGTTTCTATACAAAGATTTCCTACTTGAAATTTTATAATAAATTGTTTTAATTCATTATTCTGTAATGTATAACTTATATTAAAATGTTTGTAAGTATCAATACATTTTTCATTCTACATACATAGGTACATGCATTACATTGATTAGGCCTTGACCATGAAGCGATGTACCTACTATAAAAATACTACAGTTAATATTTATGATTTATAAAAGCCTTTATGAGTTATACATACGTAATTTCAATTAAATTATCCAACTGAAAACCAGAACCATTTCAAATCTAGTATGAAATCATGTCTCTTCGCATTTAAAAATATTTGTATGCTTCATATCAAATTATCATCTGAAGTATGTTCGTTAATGTTTAAAGGGAAAAGGCAAAAAGGACTAATGCTTAGACAACTCCAACATAATATTATATCACATCTGTATATTTTGATTGTGAATATCTCTCGTCATACTTGCAATTCTCAAGTCTCATGCATTGAGTAAAACACAGTAGCTTGGTATATCGTTCTAGAGAAGCATTTTATAAGATTGTACACTGACTGTGAGCTTGTTTCACTCTTACCTTCCCTTGTCATGCCATCGTGTAACTGCCAACAAATGTAAACCACATCTCAAAGTTCGTAAGCTTTTAGTTGATTATTTCTGATGTGATGTCTACCATGGACTATGTTAAAACGCGTACATGGTAGAACCAAAGGTAATTCGCGTTGACGTTTATAAATTCAAAGGAATAAAAGCCTCGCCGCACACACCGTTCCCTTTCTCTCTGTATAGTAAATGTGTTCGTAATTTGTAATTCGTCAGTACACGTTGTACAGATCCAAGTAGCAGTTAGAATACTTCAGTTAGTTGGGATGCTGTGAAAGAAACATTAACCACTACCACTTTACTAACAACCACATAAACGAATAGAGTACAATAATAGTGTGAATTTGTAGTCTTATTAGTATTTGCAGTAAATAATCTGCTTCAACAGTACTGCGTCACTAATTAATGGCATGGTAGTGAATTATGTTCATTGTTCCATTATAGAAATGTGTAAAACAACGCATTATTCGATTAAAACAAAAACTACAAACATAAACTCAATCTATTTCTATACGAAATAAACTTTACTAGCTCAATAATATTAGTTTAGTGATTAATATTAGTACAACAATCTAGTCTAATACCGAATCCCTATTTTGTGACTATACTCTGACCTTTTGCTAATATATTGTAATAGCAATTCACACGTTTTATAGACATTGACATGTAGAATATTAAGTAGGTGTACAAGTAGAATCCAAAGTACAATTATCTACTTATACACTGTATATAGTTATTGTATGCATATTATACTTTGGTTATTACTATATGTATCAGTTCAATAGGAAATGCATAGATTAAGTATTGAACCCGCATTTTTATTATCTGAATACCAATTTGAAAGATAGAGACACCGCAATCTAATCGGTTTTGCCAGTTTCATTGTTAGTTTAAGTAAATTGTAACTTTAATTTTAAGAGTTGCTTAATTTTTATCACAAAGTCCATTTCACCTTTAACTCACTTTTATTTCACTTTTATGGGTATTGCCGATTTTATCTGTACGTTAACATTCAGTACATACCTATACGAATACACGTACTTATGAATGTGTAAAATGAATGACAGTACTTATTACAAGCTGCTATCGAGTGTAATAATTTGTCTATATGTATAACAAACACAAAGGTAATATGCAGTCTCATGCAGATAAAGTGAAATATTTCTTGTGGGGATATTAATACAGTCCGCTGCACATCAAACAGATTTTTAAAAATATTGTATCATTACATGCCTTATACCTTAAGCCTACCTTATATATTTCTGTCTATAAAATGCAACTCATGGAAATGCAACGGATAAACTGTACTTGAATTGTCACACAAGTAAATATACAGATATGTTATGTTAAGCATGGGGAAAGATGGAGACATGAAATTGTATTGTATGAACTTTGTGCAGATTTCGATTATGATAGAGTCAAAGAAGAGCTCAGTGATGTCGTGATGTATTATTTGTACTTTACGATAAATGTATAAAAAGATGCTGAAAATTGAGTTGTAGCAATATATAGCTATGCAACGCGCAGACAAATCTTGTTTACAGCCGGCAGCATGACGATATTCTATACTGTAATTCACTACACTGTGCACTACTATAACCAACCGGCATAGCATATCTCAGACTGGCTGTACTTACATTATTGAGAATTCGTCAACAATAAGTTTTGACATATGTCTGAATATTGTGATTCCATTAAATTGTCTGTTGATGCTACTCAACCGCTTGCGATGACTATGGATATGTGGTAGTACATACCTATCATGCACACGCAGACATACAATGTATATCAATATATCGCTATTACATAAAGTGCAGGCATTCAATTTTTATACTACTGTCGCAAGTATAAAAATACTGCAGATATATTTAATTGGATTGAACAGCAATGCTTTTCAATCGCAAAAAATCGATATCCAAGCTTTTATCGGCTTCTCCCGAACAAAAATGAATACAATTTTTACTAACAATACTAGTAACTATATTTCTAACTTCAATTGGTACATTATAAAATTTTATTCCCTCTGGTTTGAATGGTTATTAATATACAATATTGGTGTATTATTTATGTTTGATGAAGAAATCATTAATCATGAATACGGTTGTATGAATATGATATCATACTCATTTGGTTTATAATTAAATTGTGCAAAGCTCGTATAAATTCATTTGTAGTACCTACTATATTATATTACGTATGCGAATTTTAATAGAAATGTCTGTAGTGCAATAGTAAAGTAACATATTATGTAGTGTTACATGTACTGTACATAATATATAATAGCACAGCAGTGCAGAACACAAGACACTTATGAACCAAAGTTAATGTTGGATAGCAATAATGTTTGGTTAGTGACAGGGCCGAAGTAGTGGAAGGCTTTATTATGAAATATGAACGTGGCTGGTTTGCACTCTTAGTTAGTATAGCCTAGACTAAGAGTCCGTGCATGGCAGGGAACAATGATAATGGTTGAGTATGAATAGAGAACGCATTATAATATCAGCACTAAATAGGCGGCTGTTATTCCTCGTTTTGGTTTCGAATGTACATAAGTGTATTTTATAGTAGCAGCTTCTGGAAGTGGGTTGTTCTTGTTGCGGTTTCACTCACGCTGTGCTGACCGGGTTTGCTTTGAGGTTTCACCATCTCATTTATTTCCGGTCATGACTACATCGTGGATGACATTAACGTTACAACCAACTCAGCTGCGTAGACGTTAGACAAATGCAATCAGGGAGGCAAAGAGAGAAAGCAACCTCTGAATTATAACTGAGGTTCAAATTCATCAGTTCTCTGTGTGAATGAATACCACATTATTTAGATAACTGTAAAACACGGAAAAAGATTAGCAATCAGTTGCTATACATGCCATCAGAGAAGCTATATGTTTATCTAATTCTATTTTATTCATCTACCTATGTGCTGGGGGTATATGGAACAATCCTTACGGAAAACAAATGAAATTCTTATTGTTGCCGGCAGCACATGTAATTTCTGCAAAAGCTGACAGTAACTTTGTTTTCACCGACAGAAATCAGTGTGGTAGTACTTGCTTAGCTCTTCATGAATTATTTAGTTTGCCCTTTCCCACACAGCATCGGTGTACAGACAGAAATAGATATTTGCGTAAGTATTCGCTCCAGTGTATTTATTAATAAACCCTTGCAAACGGACATAACAAATGTATTGAACTAAAACCTGTTTTTAAAAATAATTTATATAATTTAATAATAATACTTTTTTGTATGTAGGTCATCTTTCTCTAACTAGCACAAGTTTAACACACAAAGCTGGATATCTACTGGGGCCGGTTGGTTGTCTCATCGACGCAGTTAAACCCATAATATATGCACCCAAAAGTAAAATGTCAGGAAGGAGTTGATAGACTGTTGCCATTTTTGAATTTCGTCTTCCTTAATGCCTTATAAACTCATATACAAATATACAAAGCTCATATGGGTAAGTACCAAGCAAATCTACAAATGAACGAATGATCTTTTTATCTATTGGGTTATAGCGTATTGTGACGTACGGACGGACGGTCAGGTTATACATTCGCATAAATGTATCTGGGATACATTAATAATGTAAGTAGGAGTTTAATATGCATGACTCATCTGGTAAGTAAGATATAGCTAAGCATATATTATTCAAACGTATTATGTAAGTTAGAATTTACAGAGTAATAATATTTTCCTTCTTGTATAGAACACTATAGACTATACCATAGAAATAGAAACTTGAATTGTTTATCTGAAGTTTAAGATTTACGACTATAGGTATACCATTTTCCTTGTTTTGCTGTTTGACTTTCCTCGCTTTTTTATCGCATAAAAATATTATAGATTTTGTGGCGCACCTAATAATGCATGCAGAATACAATAAAATTTTGAGGATTTACAGATATTGAACCAACCCACCAGATAAATGACAAATTAATAAATTATGCTCCATTACAATTATTTATATCTGTATATTATTTATCCTAAACAAAAAAATACAGATGTAAAGCAGATTTTGAATTCATATTATTGATCGGGGCAATGCATTTATTCTCCTTAATTGTTAATTGTTACGTTTATTAGTGCGTTATTTTCAGTTTCGTTTCAATATAAGCAAGATACTGATTACATGCAAATTAAGTTTATAGAGAATATTATTTTTGCCTTGCATCATATGAAGATGGTCTTCCCATATCGTAAAGATGTACTTTATTAATACATGCATATCAAATAGATCTTCCTCACTGCACTAATACTGTAAAAAACAATAGCAGAAATGTGAATAATTTCCAACTTTTGAGTTTTGGGTAAAAGGCAAAGTAGAATGGACAGGAATTTCATTGAGTTGAGATTGATTTGCATTCTCGTTGTCTTTTGATATTTGCAGAAGAGTTTGTGAAAGGCATTGATGATTGAGCAACTCAATTCCCACGTTTCACGTCACATTATAACATGATGTCAGTTTGCTGAACTGCCAGTTGAGTTTAGTGCAAGTAGTTGTGGCAATCTGGGTCTTGCAATAAGTAGGAAGCTGACTATGAGTTTCATTGAATTCAAACTATGGTTTGCTGACTCCGGTGACTGAGTACAGAATTACAAACTGTGAATCCACTTGACTTGTGTGTGTTGTAGAGTCGTAGAAAGAGAGAGTTGATTTTGACTTTGAGTTTGACGAGAAGCGGCAGCTGAAAGATTTTTCTAATCTTTTTGCTCCTCCAAGTCACTTCAGTCACTTTCCCTCTCTCTCTCTCTCTTTCCTCCGCTCTTCACTTTGCTTTCCCATCCAAAATCCAATGTGTGGGATCTGCGATGTCTGTAATGCCAACTACACACACGACCAGCCTCCTTCAATAATCCTCCTATTTTTATTTCACGACGAAGAAGATGTAACGGTGTGCACTCCAAAGATCACACCTTCAGCAGTGCACCTTCTATACACACATCTTTCAGTGTCTGCTACAATGCAATGGTGTGCACCTTTTATAACAATACCAAAAGCGGTCGTTGTCAAGCCATGAGATTCCCTAGTCATGTCAAGCCAATGCCACCTCATTTCTTTCAATTTCAAATCACTTTTAGACAAATCCTGAACTTATTTTCACCGAATTATCCACCTCATTGCTCTCTGGCTCTGGCTGTAGAGTCCCTTCTCAGAGAGAGAGAGTTCATCGTCCTTTTCCACCTTCTTCATGCCAAATAATGGAATATCGTATTAAGAAAGCTTTACCTGCCAACTACTTACAACTTTTTCCCTCGTCTGCTGTTTCTTCAAACATATTTAGGTATACTACACTCCGTTCTTCAAAAGACTTCATTGTATTTTTCATAGTATAAAAACCATGCGTGTATGTTGCATCTCACACTATTTAAGTCTTTGCTCTTCTGAACATACCTAGGTATTATAGTTTTAATAAGAAAATTTGAAAAGTTTTCTTTATGTATAATATTTTCACTTGCAATTTTTTTCCCTATATTCTTGTGCTACTAAAGTATCTGTAAACGTAAACTAAAATTTATTTGTGTGTATTACATTATTTTATACACTAACGAACGACAACTGTATTTATTTACTCTTGCAGTAATTACTTTCATAGATATTATTTTGTAGGTATTTCAGTTTTATAGAATAAAACTAATAATATTGGTACAACATGAACTGCTTTTCAACAATAATTGTTTTCAAAAAGCAATTGACCACGTTATGCATTAATATCCTAGTGCTGTAAACTAAGCATGGTTATACGATGAAAACATGTATAGGTATGTTTACTATTGATTTAGTTTCTAACTACATAATTGATAAAAATAACATCAAGCAGTCCTACGTGACCTCACAAGATAGTCTTTTGAGTAAAAAACTGAAAATTAGAAAAAACTCCATATTTCCATGATCATTATAAACAATTTTTGGTCTATTGAAAAGTTCATAGTTTTCGCAATATTAGTATAGGTATGTATGCCCAATGCACATATATAGATTTGGATATAAAATGACTTTATATTCAGATGAAGAAATGCACCAGGGTTTCCTGCACTTTATTTATAAATCTAACCTAACCTTTCCATTTCCTTTCTATATAAACGTTTAACATGCAACTACAACCAAAAGTTCGCCAAAAAGGCATCTGAAAAATGTGTTGAAATAAAATAGAAGCACCACAATATATACTTCAACTACAACCATTCACAGTATAGTTGATATTTCATTTGCTTTTATCCACTCTGACCACGTGTCAGAGAGGTCACATACAGGCCAAACCAACGTTGTACAAACAGTCTAAAAAATCGCATCTAAAATCTTCATCCATTCCATCCATTCAATTCAATCCTTATAGACCAGAAGTGTAGTGAAAAGTCAGAGGTAAATCCGAAGGACAAAATTATTTTTTCACTTCGCTTTGTGCAGACAAAACGGAGCGTGAATCGATTGCTTTTCTATTAGGTGTACGTACGCCCGTAAAAGGAAGAAGTGAATAGCTCCAAGTGAATAGCTCAACAGTCATTTCTCCGAATTTCTGCACCTCCATTGACTGGAATCAACTCAGATTACCTTTCATTCTCAGAAAAATTCTGAAGTGATTTTCTAAAGGCTTGGATGATTTTAAGTACAGATACTACGCAGTAAAAATGTAGAATGAAATCAGGTTGTTATTTAAAAATAAAAAAATCAGCAATTTATTTATTTTTATTCTTACTACCAAACACTCGCATTTATCTTATTACTTGTTTATTACGATCAATTACATGTAATTGGCTAAGTAGATTATAAATTAAATTGCACTAAAATTTCGAGATTAACTTAATGTAATCACCAAATATATTACTTTGGGGGTTTCTACAGAGCAATAAATTTCTTGAAGCTTTCCAGTGAAAGCATGCAGTTCATAGTATTTTGCAAGCTGAAGTGATGAAGGTAATCAAATACCTGGAAGTCTTGAGATAGTACTCCAGAAGCGAACACATCTAACAGTCCCTAATGATGCATGCCTGTACACTCCAATAATCTCCTTTTGTTAGTTTTGGCTTCTATTGTATATACCTCTGGTATGTGAGTACCTATTTGTATTTACCTATATATATTGATAGTGAGGAATCAAATAAAATCCCTATAACCGTATACCTAGAGTTTTATAGCTCGAACAAGAGACTACCGATCATAAACTGTACATTTGTGTAAATTACTTCTACTAGTAGAATAATGGAGTTTCTGTACATTGAATGTGTAGGTAGTGTATCACGTATTTCCCCGTGATTTTCTCAGAAACGCTAAAATCCTTGAGAGCTAAAATTATATCATTATTCAGTTCACCTTAACCAGGTCAAACGTAACTTTAATTTTCACAGGATGAAAGTATGTGTGTATAATCTGAAAACTATGTGCTGTATAAAAATGACAGGTATGTCAGTTAATTAAATGAACAAAGTGAATGAGCGTCCTCGAGTTTCACTTGTTATAATTAATTACTGATGAAGAAAACGCATGTGCATCTTATATCAGTAGAGCCTAAGACAAATATGCTATATTTTTTATGAGTACACCGCAAAACAGGTATAGCGCACGTCCATAAGTCAATATATTACGAGAATTAATGCTTCACTGTACAGAATGTGTGTTAAAAACACCGACGTAGCATTCCCAAGTCAATACAATTAGGTAGTGTACACAAAAGTAGGTAGCATGTTCATAGTTCATACGGGACTCAGTAGCAGTGTTCAATTAACTCGAAATTATAGTCTATCCCATATGTTTCTCCGAAGGAAAACTTTCTTCAGCTTTCTGGTGTTTAACTTTTGTGCCTGTCACAGCAGTAAAGGAGAGTTAACTGCACCGTTCTTCATCATACGAACCAATATGAGAAACTTCATCAAGAAAGATGCTTAATATGCCTTGTATTACTACTATGCCAGCAAATGCAACAGACCACAAGCGAATGCAATGAAACATTGAAAGATCATATTATTTTATACACACATACATTACACTACCTAAATACACTTACTAAAAGTATAGGCAGGCTAGAATTATATTACAGTCTGAGTCGTAATTGGAAATAATTTAGTGGTATATATAAACGTGTCTATGTTTGTTATGCACACAAGTACATATTTCATGAAAAGAGTATAAAATTGTAGTATAGTTTCTCCGTCTGCAATCAGCCTAGTAACAAAAACTAAGGTCGTGGTCAAAGTGAAGCATTACAAGTACATTACATTTGTTCATGGTTGCTCTGGCTGTGATACATAACTATTATATAACAGAGACCGTCAAAGGAAAGTGCACAGTTATGATACTAGTTCTTGCCTCTTGTCGTAAAACTCTGCAAATCCAACGTGGATTGGATGGATTTAAGAGAGCTAAATAGCTTATTGTTAGACGTTAGTTTTTTGCTGGTCGTGGTCGTATTTGTCTTCTTGCTAGTAGTCTGCTTTATGCTTTTTTGTCAAGCTCTCCGCTCCCAGCACCAGCTAACTATTATAGATAATATATAATGCAAATTGCATCAGAACACCAGTCACCAAAGGTAGAAAGATCATAGCACTACATACAAGCATTACATATACTTAAAACTACTACTAGTACAACTTTATTTGGCCCATGTATATTTAAATACTCTTACTATACCATGTGTTTGCAAAATAAAAAGGCCGACTTAACTTGCAAAATTTTTGCAGTGACAATTGCAAAGTAGAAAAATCTAAATAAAATATTCTGTTAGTGTAGTGTTTTTTCTCTTGTATGTAGTCTTGCTCTTTTTGAATTTTTCAAGTTGACGAGTGTCTATGTAAGTATATGTATGTGTGTCTAATGTTCATGTAGGTATAAGCACTGCACACTATATCCATGCATACATTCATACATCACTTTAATTTGGTTTCATTTGCTTGGAATCTGTAGAGAGATACTTATATGTATAGTGCAGAGAGATTTTATGGCGGTGTGTCTGTCTATACGTTTAAGATTACGAAGATAGTCATTTTGGCTTGATATACTTAAAACTACACTATAATTGTGTATTTGGAGTAGTTTGTCTGTCCTTAGCAGGTGTGCTCTTCACAGTCGGAGTTAGTTGAAGTTTAGCTATGCACACTAGTGGGTATCCTCCTAAGTACATAGTAGTAGTGGAATTACATTGAGCTGAGTGAGAGTAACGTGTGTGGGTACTGGACGTAGTATAGGCTCTGTGTAAATATACGTCTACATAAAAAGTCATGTCTGCATACAAAGACACTATTACACACGAAATAGTAGTGTATCATAGTAGCCACTCAAGTAGTAGTGTACAAAAGCCGGGCGAAAGACTACATAGCTGGCTGTAAGAGCAAAAATGTATCACGTAGGTATATTCCTTTTTGCTAAGGTACTTTACGCGTACACTGAAAGCAAGGCTGTAAGCACAGCAAAGTATAGGAATGGAAATGCCAATAGAGTTCTACGTGTATTATTGTAGCTAATAGTAGTAGGAGTGGATATAGTGGTAGGTAGAAGATGTAGCAGTAGCAGTTCAGTAGCTGTTAGCTAACAAATGTATCCTAGCATTGGAAGTAGCAGGAGGAGTGCTAGAGCAAAGTAAAAAGCAGAGACATTGCTATACTGTCGAAAAGAGCTTAAGCCTACGAGTGAGCAGAATGGAAGCAGCAATGCCCTGCCTGAGTATAATGTGTTTCAGACAGAGTGTACATTATAGAAGAGTTCTACACGAATCTGCAAAGTCTGCATAGTGCATTTGCAATGTGAAGGTTAGAAAAGGTCGTACGGGAGGCTATTTCGGATTTCCTCCGTAAATGCGATCGGTGTAGAGTGTAGTGTACCATTCATATTATACATATACACTGTGTAGAAGTTGTGTAGAGTGGCACGGGAGGAGTAGCAGTGGCAATATCAAGGGAAGGCTACAAGAGTCGTTTCGGGTATTATTCTCAACTCACTAGAAACTCAACTGACTGAGAGAGAGAGAGAGAGAGAGTCAGAACTATTACTACTACACTACACGTAGCACAAAAGCAGCCAAATCAAGTCAAGTCGACTTGTAAAAGCAACGGAGTCTAGCCAAACTCTAATCTTCTTTCTAGCATTGCACACTGTGACTCTACTACCACTACCCATCGCATTACTTCAGTACGAGTAGCACTATAGCAATAATATTGCCTCGTTTAGACTTACGCCAACTTTTCTGTTCGCTACCACCACCACCACATACAGCTCTAGCACTACTGTCCTCGACCATTCTTTATATTCTTTAATTTTATTTCACCATTTGCACATATCTATCACACAAATATTTCAGCCACCCTCATTTTATTCACTGCTGGAGAAGAATGAAAGAGCAGGTTGGCTCTATCTTTACATAGTCAAGTACTACACGTACAAATTGTAATTTGTCGGGTAAAGTATAAAGTAGGGTGTTTATATCCCGGCTAATAAGTATTCCTGTATGTAACCTTGCCGTATGCGATACGTACACCACAAATTTTACTAAATTCTTTTCACAGTCCTCTTGAATACGTACAATGGGAGAGCAATATAAGTGACCTTCATTTCATCTTCGTTTTCTTCTTCTTTTTCTTCGTCTTCTTCTTCTCTGAATTTTCTTTAAACTTTCAGTCATTGGATGCTACGTGTAAACGGTTCCTTCCTCCTTTCCTCCGAAAATCAATAAAACATTTCAGTTTGTTACACACAGCACAGCTAATAATAAGAATGAGAAATGTATTTACAAGACACAGATGGTATACGAGACTAACGAGACCTCGCTAGTGCTGGTGTATAAACAATGTATGTAGGTATAACATGAAGTAGAAAGTTGGCGCGTAATAAATATCAATAAAACAAAAGGAGTAAACATGACATTATGTGCAGAAGTGCAGCTGATAATAATAAAGTGGCTAAGAAAGTCTTGGTCATCCAACTCATATATTTTTCCCAGCATATCGATTGATGCATTATTGATAGTTTGCTACGGTTGACTGGATGGTGGCTGTTTTTGCATATAAATTATTTTGGCAGAGAAAGGGAAAGCAAATAAAATACTACAGAGAGTGAATAAAAGTTTATATTCGGACTGAAAAATGGAAGCAATTTATCTCAACTCCTTCTCGCTTACTCAATTTGCGTGCTATATATGTATATCACATGCAAAATGGAATGTAAATAAGTTTTTCTGCAATATACACATAGATACCCAATGTGTAGATCTCTCGTCCGCATATTTATATATGCACACGTTCACATAAGTATATTTCGAAATAAATGTATTTTCTAGCAGGAAAAGTCAAACCATGAAAATGAGATAGGAAGCGTTGCTACGAAAGAGACACATGGAATCTTTTCTCTTCACATATTCATGCTCCTATTATGTGTATGGTCTGTTTCTTCAATTCAATGCTATACAATTTACGAAAAATGCAATGGAATACTGAGTGGGATCAAATACAGTATGGTTGGACAAACTTGTGTGTTATGGAACTGACTTATACCTAAAGACATGCAAAGATACATCACAAGATTTCTTATAAGAAAACTTTATTACGAATCAACTCCATATTGAAATAGACACTATATGAAGTAATTCACTTGAAGTTGAGGGTCATACCTCTACACTCTGATGTTAGGGAATGGTGAGTCAAGCTAATATTTTGCCATATGTGTTTCAGTATAATAATACTACATGGGAAGAAACAAGTTACATTTTAGTTTTTATTGCTCATTGTGCTTGTGCACAAGTTCCAAAGTCTTTCTCATTCTTAGCGAAGCGATGATGGAACGGATGTTGACACAGTCAAAGACACACAAGTCTAGACATCAATTTTACTAACTAATGTAATATACTGCTGCTACATCAAGAAAGACATATATTTTACAAAGAATTGTTCGCTTGTACTTATACAGAGAAAAGCAGAGCAAGAGAAACGTTATGAGTGAGGCATAAACTAACCAAGAGGACTTGAACAGCAGGAGGACTATTGAGAAACTCACGCTTCGCACATAAATGCATGTCGTGTCCTCCAGACTATCGCAAGTCGCAAAAGAAGCAAAGTCGATCTCTCTATATATTACTACTCTATGTACCAGTGTATGTGTTTTTCTCGTTAGTATTATCTCTCATCGGATCGGAACTCACATCACAATGCTAGGGAATTCGGGGTTTCCGTCGCACTCATACAATTCGTGAATTAAATCCTAAAAATGAGGCTCCGCGTTAATATACGTAACGCTTTCAACTTTTTGGCCTTTTCCGATTGGAATGATAATCACATAGTTTAATCTAACTGTGGAAATCCTGCGGGTATTGTCAGTTTTGCCTTGTCTTGCTGTACTATTCGTATTCATGCATGCATATAAATATACTAATACATACAAATAATAGATGTGCCTTCTATACGTATTGGTCTCTGATAGATAGGATGTCTTTAAAAAGATAAGAGGTTAGTATAATGTGATAATAAATTCGCTGTGCCTCATAAATATATGATTACGTTATAAGTATTCTATTAGGAGGATGATGGAGAAGGGAACAAGTCAAAGGAAAATCTCATTATAAAATATTCACGTTTTCAAGACACTATAATTCATTGTGAACATTTGCCTGGCTTCTTGGATATATTTATAACATGTTCGGTATTATGCTGCTGTGGCTAATGGTATGGTGGTGGTGTCATGTTCACGTCTCAAGCTGAGGTATGCGTTAATGCCATGATATCCTCAACAGCCTAATACTAGTAGAGATACCCTACATACTTCATTCCTCTAATACTACTAAAAGTCAGTAATTTCAGGGAAACTCCACGATGCTCACTCAGTGGGCTGTGGCTACAATTCATAATCTACATAACCATCTTCTAAAAAGTCTACATTACAATTTGTTAAAACCCCTTTCCATGTTTTATGACGTGAATGAATGTGATCATCGGTTTTACAGTGAAAGAACACAATTATGTTCACGCCTCAACAAATTGAATTATTAATCAACAATGGTGAAGTAAAACACAGGTAAAAGGATCACCCATAAAAATAATTATTAATTAAAGATAATATTACTGCCAGATGTATTGGGAATAGCCATCAGATTTTAAAACTTTAACACAGCAGATTCGTAAGCAATCTGTTAAATTTTCTTACTTGGATTATTGATTGGTTAAAGTATTAGTACCAAAATGTATGTAGACACTTTAGGAACCAAATTTGATAGCTGTTATAGGATATGGGCAAAAGAGACGAACTAAAATAGTTTGTCGTCATTCGTCAATTGCGTCAATAATACCACGGTCATCAAATCAGACCACACAAAAGTTAATTCAATCCTGCAATTGACCATCTGAGATATATACGATGTTGTCGTTAGGAAATTAAGCCTTCGATTGTAATATAATATGCAAACAGTTTTTTATTTTTTATCATGTTGTGTATGTTTACACATTGCATTCATCGTGAAAAGTAGTGTAAATGACACTTTATCGCTTTATTGGTTGGAGCTTAATGATTATTTACATTTTATGTGTGAGGAAGAGTGCAAACTGATTTATTCAGGCTATTTTTGTACGCAGTTGATATTTCGCTTAACAATGTATGCCATAAAAATATAAATAGTAGCAACAAAAGACGAGTCATAGCATTGAGACAAGTTGGTAAACAAGCATCGATTAATAAGAATTACAAGGGAAATGTTTTAGTATAGTGAAATAAGACAGTCTTCATGTTCAAACTGATCAGGAAAAGGTGAATACTAACACAATTTGCTTACAAATGAATCCCTCCCTTGAACAAACTTTATTTTCTTATCAATCATTAACAACTGTGAAGCACTTACGAATAAAAGCAACACTACTACGTTCTAGATTTAATTATGACATTTAGAAGCGTGCAACGTGGAACGATTGAAATTATACTTACTTGTTATGTTACTAGACTTGTTATACATACTCAACTATAAACAGCACACTACTAAAACCACACTAAAGCTACAATCTTTATCAAACGGGAAGCGAGATCAGTCATTTTCATGAGAAAGGAAACGATTGAAATGGAAACAAAACCTCAGGGAGATAAAGTATTATCAAATGCTGAACTATACACAAATGTGTAACACTTTACAATACACACAATACTTTGTAAACAATTCATAATCCTTTACAATATGAGCAAAAAGTGTAACCATCAAGTATTCAGCAAGTGTGAAGTTATGACTCATCATTGTATAACAGATACAGATATTATATCAGAACTGATAAAAAAATAAAAAATATTCATTCACTCCGTTTTGGAATCGTTTATAAACACTTGTCCTGCTTTCAGTCACGTCAGTGTATGAATGTACATTATATTTAGTTACATTCGTATCGTGGCTCTAACAGGAATTAGTGCAACGTGCAGAAATGCATCGATATTAAACGTGAACCACCTCAAGGATACGTTTCTACTTTTAACATGTGGTATATGCGGTGTATGTAATATGACTTTTGATTGCCACATTGTGAACACATGTACATGAATTATTACTATGGCTAGCTTAGGTCTTATATGTATAGATTGGATTGCAAATAAATTCGCACCATGCTCCAGCAAATCCTTTATCCATTTTCCGTTTATACTGGTACATGCCGGTGTGGTTAACATAAGATGACGTGCTGTTTACAACAAACCTTACACTTATAACCTCACCAGATTTACTTAGAAATGTTGTCCATTAATTTGGTCTAGGTATTACAGCAATTAAGTCCGTCCATGTTCACGTATTCAGCATGTGAACTTAATATTTATTTTGAATTAGTATTATTATTATTATTATCACACTTTGCTCTTTTCGATCGCAATACATAACAGTAATAATATTGACGAACGAATTCCAAATAAAAGATCAAGTTGCACACATAACGATGATGATGACGATGTAATATGAGAGTTATTATTGGGTGATGTTGCTATGTAATAGATTGTTGGAAGTACGTGCGGTAAAGTATTAACGGATAAATATGTAAGTGATATCTTTTTACGAACAAAGCGTAGCTCTTTATGTATTCATAAATACATGCACCTTGCCTTGTGCCAACTACTAATATAATTTGCAGCCTTTTATAGGCTGAACAATACCAATCTTACCAAGAAACTTATTTAAGGTACATGTTTGCACGTAATAATATAACATATAGGTTTGTAAGCTTAATATAGGTACAAATACACACTAGTAGGATGTTGCTAATGCACGTACATTTATATTGCATCATTATACCTGCATGCTCATTTTTATATATAGATAAAGGCTTTGAGTAGTATTATTAGTACGATAAATGTGGATATACCACACACACACACGTAAATCCTTCTCGACCTTAGTTTATTCACGTAAAAACGACGATGAGTCAACTGAAACAGACTACAATGTTTCATCCCAATGCTGCGCTCCTGGAAGAAACAAACACTGCCATAATATATCAAATTTCATTAAAACCACAACAATAATTTCGGTCAAATGGATCGAGTTGCTTGGAAATAATCTTTAGATCTGTGTTGAAAACTATGTATGTATGTAGTGTATGAATATTAACTAGAGTTTTTTCCATACATTTTTTACTGTCCAGTTCATCATGTAGTAAATATCATAAGGTTGTTGTTGTATAGTATGCGCGATTAATATCTCCTAAACCGAATATCACTCCCACTGATCATATAAATTCTTTGCAGAAGTCAAACAAAAACATAATGCGTGCACATTTTACTCTTTCACTCTCTCAGGGGTAATCATTTTGATACGCTATGGCTCATATTATCTACAGCGTGTACTTTGATGTATGTATACCTACAACTTATACTACTATGAGTAGGCACTATACACTGATAATAATACTGCGTCGTATCTTTTCTTTTTTCATAATCTCACCACAGTTGAAAATACTCGTAATAAAGTGTAGCTGACTTACAATAACACTTGTGTTCTACTACACTCTGTTCTTATAATGAGCTATGCACTACCAACAGCAACATAGTATTGCTATTACATACTACACTATGCATATTGTTAATAATAACATGCAGATAATATTTTGACTTGTGGTCTATAGTGTGATGTATATCCAGATGCTTGGAATTATTGTGGGGATGAGGCTATTTACATTGTATTTTGCATATTATTATGACATTGGGTATGAAAATGGATAATAATATTAGTACAACAGAAGTAGAGTAGCTTTACACACTAAAAATTGAAATGATGAGACTATGTATGCTTGTAACTACTGTACGTATGTACACCAGTAGTGTATTACATATGTAGATTTGAGCTTAGTTTGTTTCAGTTGGTTATACGTTGTTGGTTGGTGTTGTATTTAGTTGTATGGAAGACTTAAGTTAACTAAAGCATTTCAATCTCTTCTCTTGCACTCGTTCGTACACATTATAGCAATAATAATAACGCCAATGTCGAATGAAAAACATGGAGCCAAAGACCTGAAGTGTTGTGTGTGCTGGTGCAATTGACTAAAGTGAAATGCAGAGAGTTTATTAACTCACACACAGACACATACGTACATACTACGGGCAGACAACTATTATGAACCATGCTCTGCTGTAAACTAAACTCTAAACTCCTACACATACGAGCAAAGACATTAAATGACACTAGACACGGCACGTACACTAAACTATGCATTACATCATCATCATTATATTATTACTATTGCTCTATACGTTCTAGTAGTAGTAGTATCATCCTCTCATTTTACTCTGATACTTTAGTTTAAATCAGTCTCTAAACAAGTTGTACTTGTACTTATAAATACTTGCACTGTGCTGGTTGTTGTAGTACACATTCAAATAAAATGTATCTTTGCTTTTGTGCATGTAGTACTAAATCTAAATCCTATCTCCATCCGAGTTCGACGTGCACTACACATTCAACACAACACTACGTTGTCTTCAATAAAAATAAATCTTTTTGTGTGCGCTCAATTGACATTTGATGCTCACTAAGAGCGTAATTATAACAATCCATTATTCTCTCCTTTTGTATGTGTGTGTATGTCTTTAAGTACGTCCTCTTCACCTTCAAAGAAACATGCAACCAATTAGCCCTAAATGACTTTCAATAAACATTTTTAGTTTTTCCTTAGCAGGCAATGTGTCTCTATGCAATGTATGTAGGTACTTACATTATAGGTATTATGCCAACATGCAGAATATAATATATGAGATGATTCGCTTTCTATGTTTGTGTGTTTGTATAAAGAGGGAGATATTATGTGTTGTTTAACAGTTATATTATTATGACGTTGACGAATTAGGTGTTGAACCCAACAACACAAAGAGGACGGTGTCTTTTATCAATCCATCTTCTGAACTGTAGACATTGACCTAAAGTCAATTTACAACATTGTACTCGACAATTCTGTTCACTTTACTACTACCAGCACTTATTATGTCTGCATAAAGATAAATCCTTATTTAATGTGTCTCCGTGTGTGTAATACTGTGTAGACGTATGTGGCATGTGTATATGTACAATTACACTGTTCATAGAGTTATAGTGTTATTTATTAAGTAGATACGTACACGTAGTAGAACAGTTCAAGATTTAAAATGAAATGTAAATTATGCAAGACGAGTGCAACGAGTAAAGATCGTTCATAGCTTTGAAACCCATCAAACGGATTTACTTAACCGTACGCCTATGCATTTCTATTTACAGACATAGAGACTGCAAGGATGGATGGAGCAATGCTTTGCTACCCACACATGTTAGTAATTATGCATAAAATATATACTGCACAGTGCACACCACCTTTGCAATGCTAAGCTTAGCTTATGTAAAGTTCTTTGAACATTTAAACCATACATACTACGCCTTTTCAAAGTCAAAATTCATTTTAACTCAAAGACACAGGTCGAATCGTCTGCGTGCGTTTTCTGTTATTGTATTCTATGGAATCTTCAGAATCCTACAAGGACCAACTCAGGCAAACAGGTACACCATTTTATGCACACATTGATTATCCTTTGGGAGACACGCTGCAATTAGAGTGAACTGTCTATGCAAATAAGTTTTGTACATTTGCATTGCACTGCTTTGTGAATGTCTGTAAAACTTACAAGTAACTATGTTGTATCTATATATGTACAGCACCCTTTTAACTATCCAAAGAGAGTTTAAAAGAATAGTTGGGCTGTGTGTCCGTCTGTTGGCACGATAACTCAAATATGTCGTTTCATTTTTAGTTATACTACACTGATAATCAATCTGAACACAAAAGCAATTAAAAAAAATTCAACATTTTCTATTGTGTTTTAATGTTGGCTTCTTTAACTCCATGCTACTGATATAACAGTGTCATGAATAAATACAAACTGAGACGTGAACACTATGGAGTCCATAGTAGGGACGATGATTCTTAGAAAAATGGTATCGTATTGTTCAACTTTCAGTCAAAAACCTAGAAATGATAGCAAATATTGAATAATTAGCTATGTAGTACCTATATCAATATTCGGATCTTACGATGGTTTCATATACGCTTAGGTTACAACGGATTGTATGTATTTGTATATGAACAAACAAGGGTTATATTATGCATAAGTACCTAAGAATGGTATCCCATTGAACCAAGCATGATGTGTGCGGGATTGACTACAGCTACATTACAACAGGAAGACGCAAAAATGTTATACAATGTTCCTCGTCCATTTATTTACACATGAAGACATGAACCTATTTATTTATACTTATCTTGCATGTTGTGCTCATATAGGGATATTTGTATAATGATATCACACAAGCACAGAATTACGTCGGAGAACGAACGTATGGAAGTTGAGATGTGCTTTTGAATATATTATGAAATGTTTTAATGAGTACTTTTATGCTACACAGCTATTTGTATTTGTAAGAGTATTGAGTATGTGATAGGTTGAAGTGCTACATGAGCGGACTTGTGTTGTTTGACAGTAAGTATGCGGTAGTTGCACTACTCTATATAATAAAGTGCTTGGAAACGCACAAAAATAAGTATAATATTATTGTAGAGTGCAGCATAGAAAATGATGATGGGATTTCTGAACTCATCGTCAGTTTGCTTGCATGACCATTTCATTCCTTCCAACTTTTTGACTCATTTGAATAGGAATCTTTTGTGTTGGGCTCCGCATACGCGTCAGCAGCAGATACTAAAAGACTTTGAACTCTGTTCAACCCAAAGTACCAAAGCCATAGAGTCAAAGTGATCTCATCCCATATCGTGCCATGTTTAATTACCACCGTCGCAGTATTGATGATAATTCATGCATTAAAATTATACATTTGTAATTGCAACTCACCTGTACGAATTCCTACAAAACTTCACTCTCTGATGTAATACAGTGCTGGCTCATTCGTTTGTTTAATTAAAAGTGGTGTACTTCAAAGTGTAATGCATATTGTTTGCTGCACATTGCATAGTAAGTCTATGTGATGTCTATGTGCCTTTTCGTATGCTATTTCTGCAAACTTGTCGTGCTGGAGTAATACATGTAAATAGCCTGTTCGCTTTGTTGCTTAACCCATTAGAACCTGAATTTAGAAAGAGCGAACGTAGCAATATAAAATTCACATGTGTGAATACTTATATTTTT
>JAQFYB010003170.1:0-20626 GCA_034694085.1 Pogonognathellus longicornis | reverse complement strand
TCCCCCTCCCCTCCAAGCACCTCCATTGGATGTTGTCATCTGCCCCCTCCACTCCATCCCATCCAAAATCCTGGAGGTTGAGTGGAGGGGAGGTGGATGGGAGGGGATTTGGAGGGGAGGTTGCCACCTATGATACACACTCGCTATATTAGCATTTATTCACAAACATATAGTACAAACATCCTACAGTGCAAGAAGTACCTACATAGAAACCTCACATGAAATGAACGTCATACATAGGTCTAGTATGAAATTAGAGTGTGATAGAGCAGATTAGTTTGTATATATTAAACAGTAGAAGATAAATGTATTTTATAAGGATATGATAGTGTAAGGAAGAAAAGGCGATAGCTACGTAGAGGAGAATGAGTGGATGAGAGCACTTGATTCAATCATTGACATAGAAATAAATCCCATTACTGAAATGTATGAACGCACTGCGGCTCCGGCCACACAGCATAACATAGTTAATCCTTCATTCTTGTTGGTCAGCACTCGGCAAGGCTTCCTTTTCTCTCTTCATTATTTTACTCATCGGAATTAATCTCACTACTCTTCGTAGCCGACGTAATCGTCCATGAGTGAGTCCTTGCATAATATCATGCAGAGCGAGATGTTCTCTCCTATCGTGGACTCGCACAGCCTTCCCCATTCCTCACTCTCTCATCAGCAGCCTCATCATCAACAGCATCTCCACATATCTCCATACCACTCTTTTACACACATAAATACAACTACACTGTATACACATACACACATTTATGCTATAACTCTTTGCACAGGTCATCATCAACTTTATATTACTATATTCTTCACGTCTATTATAATTTACACACACTCTGTTAGTACACACACACACAATATATCAACTGGAGGCAAGAAAAAGGGAATATAACTTGTGTATTACACATTTACTACTTACTGATGCAAGAAACGTCATTTCTAAATGCATTTAACACTAGGCACCTACTCAGTTTGCTTTTTACTATGTCTAAGATGAGTACTAAGTATAAAGCAGTTTTGATAGAGTGACTCTTGCATCTATGTACTCGTACTGTAGTATGAGTTCATAGTTTGTAAATATCTTGTAGTAAGTGAGTGTAAAATATTCTTGTGATGTGTCTTTGACTCTTTGGATGTTGCATAGTAAATTCTAATGAAATACTACTACACTATATACAGTAGAAGTTGTATGGAGGATTAGTTGTTGTAGTGTAGAGTATAGAAAGAAGTGTAGTGTAGATATAAGGAGTTATGAGTTGAGTGGAGTGTAATTTTTGGTGAGTCTAAAGAATAGGAAGAAAGAGGAGTAGTGGCAGTAAACTAACATCTCCTTTCTTCTTCGTATAATACAACAGACAAGTATCTCGGAGGTATTATTGCTCTTGTAGAATTTGTAGTATTTTATTCTCACATCTTGAGACTCGTGGTTGTGTGCAGATGGAAGAATAGGGTTAGTTGTGAAATAGATGCCAAAGCGCACAGGGTTATGATTGCACACCCGTAAACTACTACACCACTACTGCACACTACTACATACGTTGTATAGTAAAGAAGAGTTTGTGTATGAAATGCACATAGACTTAATGGTTGTATTTTGTATTGCATTGTAAAGTTATGTATGTAGTTATGTATGTACTTATGTGTAATATAAGTAGTGTAGGTTATAGTAGCTAATGTTGCTATATACACAGGATTTTATTTCTGTGCTACATGACTGAGTGTATAAACCCAAGAACTTCTTTGGACATCTCTCTCACTCCTTATATCTGTGAGTGAGTTGAGCATTAAGGGAAGACGAGAATAAAGAACACTTATACTCACTCGGTGCATTTACCTATGATTTTTGAAGTTACGTGTTGTCTGCGATGCTTTATATTGTACACTCAGGTAGACGTAATTGTAAGGTAGGTGAAGAACTCAGAACAGCACCATCCCTGTACAAAAAGTCCAGTCCAGCAGCGCAGCGACGAGAAGAGAATGTTCAAAAACTGAGAAAAAAACTTCCACGTCACTCACTCCAGTTTGGTCGAGTTTGAGTCAGAGCAGACATCTCAAGTCTCAAGCGTCTCCTTCTCTACTTCTTACACTCCAAATCTTCCTAATCCTCACAACAACATCCTATTTCTACTATACTTCATACACACGTACTCCTACGTAACTACGTGCACTCTGTCTGTCGCTATATGTATACACAGCATCGGACGGAGGACGTATATACGATTTGGAATTTATATTGCATGGCATAGGTATGCGTAGAATTCTACAAAAGAAAAATAATGTGCGTATAGTTGTGTATTTCGTTTATGTGTTTCTATTATAATAATTATATCCTGTATTGTCAGTACTTGGCTGTGGCTGGCCTTTGGATAATCTAATTTAATCTAATCTAATCAGATTCTTTTCTTCAGTCCTCATTCTTTCTTCTTGTTCGTCTTTCCGTTGTGGCTTCGTAGAACACGGCGTAGTATTCGGTATAATTTAAGCAACAAGCTACTCTTTTCTACGTATAACCTTTTTATAGTTGGAGAATGCAATGTAGAATAAGTGAGTGGTTTTATATTTTATACTAGTACTACTGTGCAGATGTATTATGTATGCGTATGTATATATTACATGTATATATAGCTAGGTATATGTATAAAGAGAAAAGTAGTGTATAGATGTATAGAGAAAATTCCTGTCGCAATTTAGCTGGAGCACAATAAAAGCTTTCTGAGCGTCAACGAGTACTTACATTATACATTAGAAAGGTACACATGTATATTATTATTATTGAAATTCCTCATGTGCGTGATAAAGTTTCAGTCCAGTGGCTTGGGTTTATGTGTCTTGTTTAAACGCAGCACAGAGGAATCTCTTCATCTTCTATTTGTGTACGTTGCGTATTCTTTGTGAATTATTTATATTGTGTGGCACTTTCTCGCTGTTTCTCTCGTATTTTCTGAGGGTTTCGCCTTTTCTTCCGAGTGTTTGTGTTGTAATCATAAATATAAGCCTTTCAAACATTACAAATCTCGACGAGTGAGTCTGGATACTTTGTTGGAGTATGTAAACACATGTATTATGATACGATGATACGAAGAGTAATAACAGTTTATAAAGTAAAAAATTCCTTCGGGTTAAGTTAGCACCTAGCACCTCGCTTCCTTGCACAACCTACAGTTTTTCCAGCGCTTTATGTGTTTTTCGTATACAGACAAGTCGTGGCGGTGAAGAAATGCTGACTCTCCATCTCATCGCCACTTCTTTGCGGTTTTTATGTTCTTTCTCACTCTCTCTCTCAGTGTTCTGTTGTGATGCCTTGTTGCATTGCGTGTGTGTACTTATTATATGTCACATTATAGTATAGTGGCTTTAGCTCTTTCATAGTTACATAATAGGACAACTGACAGTTGCAATTGAGTTGACTTTTATTCCGGAGGTCGGTTGGAGTTTAACTCTCATCTCATAGTCAGTCACAGCAGCAGACGACGACGACAACCCAACTACACACGGCGGAGCATGTTTTTACGCTCTTCTCAACTTATGGAATTGGCAAATGCAGTCATTCGGTTCAATAATGTAACCTTTTCATATATTGTGCGTGTTGTGTGATTTTCTACACGATGAATTGTCACTAGGTAGGTAGGTGTATAGGTAGAAGTGTGGAACGGCTCTGATTTCATGTCATCACGGCTCTTCAACAGACCGCACCGCTCGTTTCTTCTTTTTCATCTTGTAAAATAATGTTAAAACCTTAGTGACATGTAAATTATATCTCAGCATGCTTTCACTGCTCCTTAGCTATGAATGCATTCTCACAGATACCTTATCGCATATCTTGTATATACATAAACATAATATTGTACTGTGTTTATGTATGTATATATAACCTTAACACGTTTGTATGGTGAAGACATGCAATAAATTATGGTGGAGATGTATGTATGCATCAAACAGACTGAACGCACGTTTGCTTTTACAGATTTGACCGAGTTACTCGAAATGCCAGATCTGCTATGGCTCTATGAGATTCTTTTAAATCAGATTGGGATTGGGATTGCACACAAAATGAATTGGTTAGGAGGATACAGTTGTACACTAGGATAAATTATCTGCACATGCAGAGGGATACAATGAACACACATAAAGTACCACTACATAACTAATTTATTTTAAAAGATGTAATCAATTTTTTTCCTTTTTGTCAACTCATTCTGCCAAGTGTTTACATTTACCTGAATAAATGTGTATTGCAGTTTCTGTTCGGCGTCAATCGTAATAAACGCCAATTATACTAATCTTATTTTTACTGTATACACTACAAAGTCAACTTTAAAGTACATGCGGTTTCTCCAAAGAATTTACTAAAAAAAATCTAACGGTTTGTTGTAAGTTTGACTGGAAAAAACTGCAATGGTGCATTATCAGTAGTATACAACTGAGATACATACTAGTTAAACCGTGTAGGACACCCTTGGCAAATATTTTGTAAACAATGTGTGCATAAATATCCTTCCGTGTAGAAAATTTACAAACAAAAGGATGAAAGAACTTCTTCAAATTCTAATCCATCCAGCAAAGCAAACATTAAATAATCTTGCAATTTGTAAAGATATAATCAGTATCCGTTCTGGCTTCTACAGCTTGTGTTCCAGAATCTGGCGAATTAATTATTTGGAAACAATTGTTAAACAGTATTTGTCAAATACAAGAAACTTTCCGTTTGAAATAAAAAATAAATGACAATTTTTTTCCAAGCATTATTTTTTACAAGGGATAATGGAATGAGCAGCCTGTGAAATAATGAATATCTATTTTTTCTCTCTAGAATTTAAAAATGGCATGAAATCTTCTTCTGCTCGCTTACATATGTTCGCATAACATTAATGTATGACTAATCGCAAGTCTCACATATGCGAACTTTGAAATCATTGAATGCAAATGCACAACATCTCCCTAATGTCGTGTACTGCGGAGTTTTTACACTGCAGCGAGGGATCCGACTACACACATTTGCTCTAAGTTATCTGGAACACAATCTATTTTTAGTTATTAGACCTTATGATCTAACATATCAGTTATTTTCTTTTGCTCTTTCTCAGCATCTCATTTATTGTACTAGCTTATTTATACATGCAACTAAAAGCAAGTCAGCTAGTGCATATTTATATTTTGTCTAACTAGTGCAAGTTAATACACTCATAATATTGCAATTGCTCATCATGAATAATTTATTGACGCTTTTATAGTATTGCTTAGTACGTACTCGCATAATAATTCACAGATTACACATTGCCGTTGTAATTGTAACTTGTTTATGCATGTACTGTGTAAAGACTCATTGTTCTTTAAACACACTCACTCATTCTTCGTCAGTATTATTCATCGAACTGATTTTAGCTCATAGGAATATTTCCGTTTATGACTTTTGCCATAAGCATGCAAGATGCAGTCATAAACACTTGCAAACACCTCCGAATACAATCCATAGTTGTTTCCAACATGCAAATACAAATATTTGTTAGCATCTGCATGATTTTTAGTGCAGGATATTACAATGTTATAGTGTATAGTGTGTTGTGCATTGTGTGAAAGAGATTTTCCCAGACACGGACTCATAGAACACACTGACTCTGACTGAGGTCATATTGAAAGTATTATATTCCCGACAGTATCGAGTGGTAGTAGTAGTAGCAGTATGTATTCTAATACTTATGCGAGCAATACGATGCTCATAAAAACAGCATAAAATAATATCGCATCACATAATACCAACATAATAATCATCCGTCTGCACTTTAGAGTCCGTGGGCAGAAGAGGTAGAAAACTGAAGAGACCAAAGAGTGAACCCATCCAAACCTTTCAACGAATGTTTGCAATCAAATCAGCATTCAGCAGCATGTCTTTTCATTTATCTACAACACTGTGCAATGTATCTTATGCCATATTTTACATACCTACATTATGCCTCATGTACCTATGTGTATTATTATTACATTCTCATTCATGTTCATGTGTCTGCGCTATTCTCACACAGAGATCTTCTTGTGTTGCACTTATGTTCTGTTGCTGTTCTTCAATTGGCTTTGCTTTTTACACAGTTGGATATGCACGTCTCATCGCATAACATTCACACACAGTTTACAACAAACAACTTTTATTTCAATAATAATATGAGTCTTTACAACTACTTCACTTTCTTTCCTACTACTACTACTATTTTGCCACTACACTAAATCCACACAGTCATATTACATTATACACAACAATAACAGCAAACCAAACTAGGCAATGAGCATCAGAAGCAAAAGAGTGAGTAAGAACAAGCTATAGATAAATACGTAAGTAAAGTGTACGTACAGATACCTTGTCTCCCATTAAGGATGCTTTTACAGCTTATTTTTATGCTTATAGCTTCTTCATTACCGTACATAATTCCCATAGTAAAAATGATACAGCTTTATTGTATGTATATCTTCGTGGTACATTCAAGCTCGAACTTAGAAAACAATGGAATTTGCATAAGAAATCAGCCAAATAAATTCTGCTCAGTTTTTACTTAGCTATATACTTTATTATTGCATTGCTTTATAGCAGTACCTACCTAATGCCATTAGAATCATAAGACTGTATAGTATTCAGGAAGCAAACGACTCGACCAAATTACCATTCTCACCTTTCTGGGTTTAAGAATTACCTACGCCATTACTACATACACATCTGCAAGTGCAACTCATAATTACCAATAGGATTTATGAACTTAATTATAATCCACGGGGTAAAACTCCTTCTGCTAGTCACTTGTCGCATTAGAATAACATTTTATCATGTCTGCAGAGTAATTTATTTTAAAAAAACACGTGGTGGAGTTTCCTTTGGTCCTTCCTAGTATTTAATGGAACAAAAATACCTTTCAATGTAATCAGGGTTGGAGAATATTAAACGTTTAAGTCTTTAACACATAACACCTACTACTGCGCTGCGAACCATTGCATTGTCTAGTAAACCATTCATTCCGATACTTAAATACCACCTAGTTTCATATTAGGTATATTTATGTACAAAAGGCCATTAAAAATGTGGTAAAAGAAGGACGTTTGATTGTATTTATGTATACCTATAATGTAGTACAAAGTGCGTCCAGTTAGTGCTAGTTAGCTCCAGACAGTCAGGCGTGTACACATAATAATTTTTGGGTGTTATAGAACTAAATGAATAAATTACATTGAAAATTGATCTCTAAAACCTATTTACATTTACTGCATATTAAATAACTTCAAATCTTTCACAGTCAACCAGTAGACATAATATGGGCATTCCTCTATTTCCCTGCATCTTTCTACGGGTAGTAGTAGTAGCTTTAAGCTGTGTGTGTATATTCCTAGTAGTAAATGATCTGTTATTATGTTGGACAATGGTCGGTGGGCTTTGCCACAAAACATTTTCACTCAGAGTTATTATTACTATTATTATTATTATTATCATTATTATTATTTTTATTATTTTTATTGTTAGTTGTTATGTTTGTGTACATATATAGTTAGATGGCCATCATATACAATTTCACGATAGTTGTTTGTGGATATAATATTACAGTTTATGAAGACAAAGGTAAACCACTATAATATGCATAATACACAGAGTAACTAGTAAATAATGCATGAAGTTAGAAAAACATCATTAAAGACAGGAGAAACTTTATTATAGTCAAGATGAAGAGTGAAAATGTAACTGATGCCTTTTCCTACTATGGTAGCAAGGAATGCTGGATGTGGTCGTCTCAACTGGGCTGGATCTCTATAATAGTCATCGTTAACTGACTTTGAGAAACTCTAACTGCTTACTATAATATTACCTCCTTAAAGCACTAACTGCATAACGTACATATTTATTTATACTGTACACAAGTATACTTACCGTTTGCTAGTTTATACAAGTAAACAAGAAGAGGATTATGGGAATCGCTATACAAGAAATAAGAATGAAAGTCTGTATTGTATTAAGAATCTGTTTCCAACCTCTGTCTGTTCCTATAGACATACATACTACTGTTGATGCATACTACTAACTAAAATATTAAAAAGATGCACCTATTGTATTGTTGTACATTACACAAGCATATTTCTGTTTAAATAATATATTATAGTATACAACTCTATGTGCGTGTGTAGTTCATAATAATCATAAGTTAACATTTCGTGTATTATTACTTGCATGTAGTGTTAAGTGTTATGTTATAGGTATGTATATACATAAAGAAGCAATAATGTTATCCTGCACCATTGAATTGTGTGCATCAAGCGTATAATAATATTTTATGCATATTGTGTACAAAAGTAAGTAAGTGTGTTTGTCTGTGCAATAAATATGCTGAGAAGAGTTGTGGACCATTGTAGTAGTAGTATGTAGTTGTGGAACTCAGATAAAACAGTAATGGTTGTAAAATGTTGACACTGCCAGCCCAGTGAAGAATGATATTATAAAGGAAAGTGAAAATATGGAGGAGTTGGGTATGCAGAGACAGAAAGAGGGATTGTAGTGACGAGTGTTGCATTTGCATTGCATTGTGCACTTGCGAGAGATAATAGTTGATAGAATAATAGGAGACATGAATAAGGATTGAGACGAGAAAAGCATTAGTTTGAAGCACTCCCATAGTTAGACATGAAGTATGTGAGATGAACCGTATACAATTCCTCCTGCCTACCCGTTTTCAAATCCAAATGTCACTGGAATTCTCTTGGCTCCCTTTATACATTTCAGTACCTTTAGCTTGCATTTCTTATGTTTGGCCATCACATTTGCCTTTGTGTGGAGAAATGATATTATGCTTTGTGTGCTCAGCAGTTTAAAAGTCGTTGAGTGGATTTAGATGTGGCAGAATTAGAAATATAAACAGGGAGTGTGTATTTAGACACAAATGCTTAGCACCAAAAACAATTGGACCTTCTTCATCATCATGATTAGGAAATGAGAAGGATTTTAAACTTATTATTATTGTTGTTAGAGTCACTGCACCACAACAAGTACCAGCACTGCATGCATAGTGCAACCCCACAAACAAACGACCCAACCTATTGATTTGACTGTACAACCACTGCACGTTGTAATAATGTGTATACTCTATTAATACGAAGGCACATACTTTGACTCGTTCAGCTTTGCATATACACACACGCATTTGTTGTGTGCAGTAAATTCGTGTGTGTTACAACTTACAGATACTGTAAATCAGACAATGATGATTATAAATACCATGTAGTGTAATTGTGTTGTGTGCAGTGCAGTGTGCACAAGCAAATTCAAATTACACCCTGAAATACTACTTTCGGTCAGTCATTCCATTTCCCTTTCCGAACACTCTTTCTTTATTGCAGTGTAGTATTAATGGGCTCTACACAAACTAGAGATATAATAAATATACTTTGTTGACTTTTATGAAACACATTTTATTATAGCCCCAAAACTATCGATATGCTTGTTTAGGAAATTACAGTAGTTTGCATAAAGTTCACTTTCTTTTATTTCTGAATGAAAATTGCAGTGCAAATGCACAGGGGGAAAATCATTGTCCATATGTTCAGTGCAATTTTTTTAAAGTTGTTAGTGTATACTTACTGCACTATACCTAAAGCAAGTAGATAGTGGTAGTATGTTTATATAGTATTTACTTATATATAGAGATAAAGTTGGAATAAATTATTAGTCTGGCATAAATTAAAATAGGAAGTTTGATAAAAGTAAATATATAGACATAAAACTTGAGAGGCAACTCTTTAACTCATTTTGAGACATTGTGTGCAGCATGGTAAAGAGAAACCAGAGAAAATGCTCGATGCACATAAATTCTCATAAAAATTCCAATTTCATTCTAACGCCAAATGTCTATTCTCGAGGGGTTTAAAGGAAGTAAAAGTAAATTATGGCTTTGTCTTGTGTCTGTGTGTGTATTTTAATTTTTACTCTATAAGTAAGTGTAGTAGTAGATGAAAACGCCGACTTGACTTGTCTGGTCTCACTCTGAGAGCCTCATCGGTTTGAAAGCGTACAAAAGCCAGAAGCCCATCAACCATTATACATTACGTTTCTTGTAGTTGTGTTTGAACTGTGTGAAGATATACATACATTTATATTCTTGTACCTAGTAATTGTATATATGTATTTGAAAACTCCATAAGAATTGCAAACAGGGAAATCGAGCAAACTAACTAAAGTAGCCAGAAAATTGGTTATGCGTCTGAAGTTCGACGACGACGGCAAAATAGTAGTAAAAACTTTTTTAGCCAATACGCACCAAAACATATACGCACCAACGCATAATATACAGATACACGTGCATTAACCTTATCACCACCAGCATAGCACCAACTATAAAGGCGTCTCATTTGTAGAAATAACCATCGCATCGACAAACTGCTACACACTACCACCTTTTATAAGCTTACGCTTATTATTTCCACGACTGCACGACTAACTAATGCTACATGTGTACAGCTACATATAAAATTAAGTAGAGATCTACAAAATTTACCGCACCACACCATAGCGGCTTCAACTAACTAATTCTCTTCCGCTTTTACTATGTCATTATGCGATATATGGTCCATTTTATATTCTATGTATGTGGTACAATAATACCATACTGAATATACACTCTCTGTTAGTTATAATGAAATTGTCTGAGGATTTCGGTGTGTAAATTACACGCACGCACTGCTCTCGCTCCATTTTATTCTTCCAGAAGAATAGTACAATGAAAAAGTGTATTATTACAATGTGTACGAGGGCGTGTAAGCTGAGTATATGCGTTTCTCTCACTGATTGTGAGTTCAATGTGGAGAGGCGAAAGTGTGCACTGCACGATTTTGCTTTTGGTCGTTGGATTTTTTCTATCATCTCTATTTTACTATAAAACTCAGCTCAACTAGCCACCAGGCTATCTGTTCCAATCTCTGAGTATCCACTATTCTATACACTGTAGTGGGTTAAGTGCTGTTTAAGTGTGCATTCAGCATTAGACTATATTTTCATCCCCGAACCTATTTCAACCCTCAATCGATTTTATCCCTATATTTTTCATTTATGGTGTTTATTTCAAATAAAAAATAACAGACATGTTTAACTACTAATTTCTACACAAAAAGGGAAAATATTTACATTTTAATTTACATGCTTCATTTTATTTTTGTTCCAGTTATTTAAAATTGGATTTATGAACATTTCCATATGAACTTGTGGAAATACATTAATTATTTGACCCACAAAAAATTAAAACTGACTTACATATTATAAAGTCATAGGTTTGCAAAAACTATTTTCACTGATTTATACACTGAAAAAGAACGTCGTCTTTTCTACTCTATTGATTGTATCAATAAATTGTATTTCCACGTTGGGTTATTTGTAAGCCTTCAAGGATGAAAAAATAGTGGATACATCCAAATAGTGTATTAAGTAAGTTTTGAAAGATGCGCAAGATATTATGTTGTGCTATATTGCTCCATATAAGCCTAAATGTATTTATTCACATTTGGTATGGAGTTTAGATGGTTGCGTTTGGTTGTTGTGATACACATGTGTTGTGATACATACAAAGCATGTTGGATGATGAGGATAAAATAGGAGCGTAGTGCGTGTATTTGTGAGGATATCATGAAATAAAAGCAGAATATCAGGAACGAGTGAATAGATCTTCATTGACCTTTTAAGTGCACACATGTGCGTAATATATTTATGCGAAGCTCTTTGAGCATAACATCAGATGACTTTGATGTGCGTTAGTAATGGATTGCCAAGTTCTAACCCTGCACTTCTGTACTGTACTTATTACTATATTATATGCTAAAGGCTATAGAATACACCAATAAGCTCAGTTTCCGAACTGCCGGATATTGGATTGACGTATTTTGTAGAATGATGATGAAGATGAAGAGGAGAGTGAGTCAAACAGTCACGGAATTCAATAAAAGAGCTCTATCTCCTAACTACTACAATGTAGCTCTGTAGAAACTTGTACCACTATTATAGTTTAAGTATTATAATGCGTATTTGTGATAGTGGTATGTGTGTGTGTGGGTGAATGTGCGTAAAGTTAACTACAGTGTATGTGCATGTTTGTGTTTACATGTTCTGGTTGGCTTTCGAAAGTTTCGATTATTATTGGTTTGGTTGAGCTGGTGGTGGTGGTGTGTCGGTCGGTGGGTTTGTAGCTTGACTTGAGGCTGGAATACAAGAAGAACTGGATGAGTCAGAGATCTGACCATAACAGACTTATCGATTGCCAAAGTACTGATTACTGGCTTTATACATTCAGGATTGCTGCTTATTTCACTGCACATACTATTACTCACTCAGCAACACATCAACTAAATTCTCTATCAATAACTGCTTAGCATAGCAACAAAAATCCCCATTTCGAAAGCAGAGCAGCCGACCCTTCACATTATGTATTCCAAAAGGGATGGTTTTCGTTTATTGGTATTTGGGCTGGGGTTTTGGCTTTGTTGTTCCCAGATTCTTCTCTCCTGTCAGCGTTTACAATGTTCTATCCCACTAAAAGCAAGTTTCGGCTGTCATCTGCATTTTCATTCCTCGTATATTATTAACTCCGCAGTTCTGCTCATATAATTGACAGCTATGAGATTCATTACGGGATAACACCGCTTAGAATATATGCAACCATATTTTGATAAAAATCAGGATTTTTGCCAATGAAATGTCAGAGTTGAAATAAATTATACCTGCGTACAATTCATACTTAGTTTTTGTGTTGGTAAATTGTAGCATGTATAAATAGTGATTTAACTATAACGTTATTTAATTGTAGAGTAGCTATATAGGTACTATTTTATACTTGTAAGGTTTTATTTATTTTTCCAATCACCCTGATCAATATTGGGCGAAAACTTGGTAATATTTATGGGCATACGTTTGCTATAAAACAATGTATACTGCGCCAACACAAAGTTTTGCATAATATTTTAATTTAAATTGTGTTGTATGCAATGAACAAGCAGCCAATAGCAATAAAAGGTAAAATTGATATAATAATTCAATTTTATGTGTATGATGTATTTCTAGATATCTGTAATAGCCTTTGTTGGTGTGGATTAACGATCGTTTTACATACAAGTTAGCTAAAATTCCTAAACATGCAATCTATGAATGTAGTCCCTATAAAAACATTGTAATGTAAATCATCGCTATGAATCGAGTGTGTATGGACTGTTTATTACTTACATTCATGTGTAGGTTTATGTTTATGTTTGTCGATAGGTAATAATAATAATAATAACGATCGAAAATGGCAAGTACTCATTGCAGGTAATAAAATGTTTGCAATTAGGCAATGAATTGAAGCGACATGCATACGGATTTTATTATGGATCGTGTCCAATCCACACTGTAGAGCATTATGTAGATTTCTGTATTATTTATGAGGCTGTGGTAAAATTTTATGTAATCAAATCACGTAAAGCATCCCGTAGATAAATAATTGACATTTCTGCCATAAATGATAAGTATTTATGACTGCTATAATATTGACGATTTTATAACCAAAAGGCGAAAACATAGTTTCAATTATTTCTAATTAGCTGCAGACCTCAAGGTTTTGTTTGTAAAACTCATGTACATAGTTATGTATGTATGATTTATTCAAATGTCAAAATATCTCAGTACAATAAGTATTGGTCTCCCTCAACCAGACACCGAGAACAAGGTGAATTCTTTTTGCCGGTGCCACCTACGAACAAAGTGAAATCTTTTTGTGTCTAATATGTTCAAATTAGTGGGAATATTATGTCTTTTCATATTTTCTTTCAAAACAATTTGAATATTGAAGAATACATTAATTTTAAAAAGCTCGCAATTATGGTCAATAGCAAATAAAGCTAATTAAACATAAGTATAGATAAGTTGTGCAAAAAATGTAACTGTGGTATAGAAGTAGGTATGGATATGTGCAAATAAGGATCGTGTGATCGACTCATTCGGAGTGAAACGAAAAATAAAAATGAGTATTCATTTGAAGTTTCCGAAAGTAGTAGGTCGGCAATGAAGTATTTGTTTTTGTAGTTGCCGTCACAGCTCGAAGACCTGTTTAGCTGTAACGGATTGGAGAGAAAGTTGGCGTAGAAAATTGTATCGCTTTCAAACTTAATCACCGAAATAATCGTTTATTCTAATGTATGGATACTTACCGTTAGTGTGCATTACTTATTACGTTATAGCTACAGACTATCCATTGCATGAACATTACGAATTCCACGAGATACTAACAAAAATATACATTATTGCCCATCCATCTGTAGAAGTAGTGCAACTAAATACAACATGAAAAGGAAAATGAGTTGGTCGGAGAAATTGAAATTGACGCTGACTGCTTGTAATAAGGAACTTTTGGAAGACGTATGTACACACACAGTTTTTCTTTGTTTTCATTTTTTTCTGGGTGAGTATGGGTTTGACAGACAGGAAAGCAAGGAACGGAACGAGAACTCCAACAGAAAAGTATCAAAAAAGTGGAAAAGTTGTGTAATACGAAAATTAAGGGGAGATGTGAAGTGGAATAGGTTAGCAAGTGGTATGTATGCAGTTTGATTAGCTTTAGTTTGTACAGACTGTTGTAGTAAAATGCGCCTTAGATATGAAAGGCATGAAAAAAGGAAAAAGAGAGTCAGGGACCTTAACGAGCATCACAGAGTTGTGAAATGCAACTCAATTAAAGTTGAGGTCAAAAATGGGTAGAACGACATGACGTTGAGCGTTGTTATCAAAATTAAAGGGCTGGGTATCATTTAGTATCTCTTTTGTTTTATTCTGCAGTTTTATTGCTGTCTCACTCCACTGAGCACCACTGTGCCAGTCAGTTCCAGTACAAACTACTTGTATAATGAGTACACAAGTAAATTGTGCAAGTACCTGCAGGTATATAATATAGGTACCCATACTTTACTATTTACTTGCAAAGAAAAATTAACTTTGTTCATTACTGTTTTATTCCTCCTTTTGGCCCTTTGCATTTATTTAGAAGGATGCAACGTGATATTATTATGTACCTATTAGTCTCAACAATATCTTTAGTACCTTGCTTAAATGATGCCTCGTGTGTATACTAAATGCACACACAGTGCTGCTTTGCTTTTATTTTAATGGGTAGACACTGAAGATACACACATGTGTTTTTGTTGCCATTCATTCTTAGGAAATATTTACCTCGTAGAAATGTAACTGTGAGTATTTTAACTCTGTGGATAATTATTCCTACTCTTATTGTTAGTGTGTCGTAATATAACCTGTAACCTACCATCCGGTGGGGTTTAAGGACGCAGTACACACGCACTGCTTTGATTAACCTATACGCTTGTAGAAAAATAAAAAAATTCATAAAAAATTTCTTCGTTACTATTGGTAGTTCTAGTATAGATGTGGAGATTGGGTGAGCCATTACAACAATCAATGAAAGAATTGTTGCTGCTTCTTTTCTCAATTAAATAGGTGATATATTAAATATGAGTCTCCATGTAGTTTTATATGTGGTGGAGGTATCTTCATTTATTATTAAGAATTTTAAAAATTTGGGAAAAAATTCATTTTTACATCTAATGGACAATATGTATCAGTACTCAGGGTTTGCTATGACTCGTTTACAGCGCACGACTAGTTTCTGACACACGGGAGACGCATATAATGATACTGGGGCACAGACTATATACAGAAACTAGTTGTTGAGACAAGATATTTGCTTAAGATTTTTTATGAGCTCAACATGTGTGTATACATTCATATACATTCTTGTGTGTAATTATGTAGCCCGGATAAATTTCCTACCTACCTAGTTATGTTCTATGTACCTTAGGTAATATAATAATAATTTAATAATGTACAAGTGTGTAGGATTTATAACAAATCTGATAACAAATCATCTTTACAACTTTTTTATACATGGAATTGCAGTTAAACTGATAATATAATTGCTGCTTTATTTTGGCAATACTAACACTAATTAATAAGTGGGCGCAGATTTTAAGGATAAACGAAAGAATAGTAAGATAACATAACATTATGTTTTATTTAATTGTGCGGATATTCATTTCTGATTTGAAATTGCTAATCGATGAATTTATGGGAATGGTTGGACAACTCTGAGTCCACATTGTGTTGGAAGTATGAAATAAAGAATTACTTATTAGCTTTGTATAGACATAATTCGTGGAAAGAATAATGCAGCGGGCTACACATACCGACGTTTGTACCTTTGTGAGTAATGTAAGTGATGTATATTCAGGAAGAGAGTTTTCTGAGGCCATTATATGTTTGTTTTAAAAAATTCCTAAATGATGATAAAAAGCGTTCTCCACCTTTCTCCTTAAGGGCACTTAAAGGTGCGTGTTTTTATATTGTGGATTGCTGTGGTTCTAAAAAAGAGGGAAAAAGCATCCCCGCCCTTAAATCCATTTCCTATTCATTACATTGAATTTCACCGTAGATGAATCTTTTTCTTGTCTATACTCTGTATGCAAGGACTCTAGCAGTAAATAACATAAAGAGACTCATCACACACTTTCACGCTGTATTTTCGTTCGGCAAATACTACACCTAAATGTATAAATGAATATTTACTTGTATTCCTTGCACTAAGTAAAACGTTTGTACTTAATGTGAACATTCACATTATGGCTAGTATTACTTATACATGTAAGTGTCTAGTCTGATATACACTTATATCATACATGTGTGTGTGTTTATTTCCACACAGAATCTTAAATGTGTATAACTAAACTTGAATGTATTCCTAAACAATAGTTCCCTCTCGTCTTTGCATGGTTGTCTGTTTGTAAGTGAGTGCGAGCAAAGTAGTCCAACTGCAAGTTGAGTGGTTACTCGCTGTGTATGCATGCAATGAAACATTAGACTGAAAAGAAGATACATAAAAGAGTACAGAGTTGATACACAATGGAAAATGAGAATGACAGGAAGAAACAAGGAGTTTTGTGTTTTTACTGGTATTGAGAGCGAAGGAAGATGAAGAAGACTCATTTCCACGGTTTCAGCTCAGACTTTATCATTTACACACTGTTGGTAAATTAATTTTGCTCTGTGAGTCAAGGCAGTGCCTATACTAACTGCTGGGAGTAAGAGTAAGTAATGGAAGGGATAATAGCATGGCACACACAAGATTACATGTCTTTGATGCTATATGAACGAACAATGTGCAATGCAATGAGGTCTGTTCGATTGTATACGTCTGTCTGGAGTAATTTTGGGATTGTCGAGATGATGGGATGTGGAATGAGACCCATGCAGGCAAGTCAGAAGAGATCCCAATGATCTCACTCTTTTCTTTTACTCAATCTCTCTCTCTTTAGTCTCCCCGTCATGCAGACTCTTTTAGACACTGCAGAGCTTCTACCATTAACAAAAGTCGGAATAGCCCCTGTACTACTTTCCTCTGTTCAAAATAAATTATCTTTTCAGTTACATACAAGTGATGTTCTTATGTACATCCTAGTAGTCATCTCACAGTTTTCCTTTTCTTTCTTCACAACAACTCCATTCCACTATTTAGTTTGTAAACATACATCTGGGCAGAAAATCATCTTATACTTGTATCTATGTAGTAGGTATATAGCTGTAACTGTGCTTTAGCAATCAAGTTGTATTTCTCAACTCGTAGTTTATACATTTACACATTCCTGCTACTTTCATGTAGAGATTCTCTCAACTAATATTTTTTGTCAATCCTCTGAAAGAGATTAATTATAATTATACATTGCAATGTGGGTCAGAGAAATACTTAAATCGTGTGAGTGAAACTGTTATTAAAAAGTTGTGTTTCATAAGTAAAATATAAAATGAGTATGAACAACTGCTCTGAATGATTTAAATAGACAGAGCACGCGTCTCCAGTCGTAGGCACTCTAACCTATGTCTCATATGTACGAGCATCAATGGAAATCCCCCATGAATTGGAACTACAAATGTATTTCTCACATTACATAATACTTTAGTTGACTTTCATATATGATAGTACATAACCTAACGGATAAATTATTGCAAGGAAAGGTTAGTGAACAGTTTGACACCACTACGGCAAGTAGGTACCTAGACGTAGTACGAAAGACGACTCACTGTGCTAATAGTTACATACATTACTCAAACTACTACTTTATTATCCCACTGTCATATAGAAAGCAACCAAGGCTTAGAATTGAAGTTGCTGGATTTGTGAAGAATAATGAGTTAGTGTATTGCACTTGGGTTGTAGTTGTAGTAATATTAAAATTATGTATGTATGTATGAATGTATGTGTGTATGTATGTACATACATATGTATGTGTGTATGTATGTAGTAGTAGAAATAGTGGTAGTTTAAAATGAATAAAGTGAAGAAACGATGAGACAGGTAGTATTTTTTAGAGTACACACACAAATACAGATAGTGTATGTATTATGTCTGTAGAGTGTGAGTGTGCATTGTATTTTGTTTTGCATTTGAAGCTTAAAGGAACAAAGTACGACCACGCTATAATTCCATGCTACTTCACTACTTGAATTGTAGAAGAACACTGCTGTGAGAGAATGTTGGTTGAGAACATAACGTAAGTGTCGGGTCGGGATTGAAAATAGGGCGTTGGTTGGTTTAGTGTGTTGGTTAGTTGTAGCATTATTGTAGCAGTAGAAGAATGTGTAGTGGCGGATGGATGGATGATGGTGGCTTGGTCTTGCTCTTATGGTTGGCTTGTTGACAGCCTCGTAGAGAATCCCATGTCCGTCCGACCGAATTCTTTCTCTGGGCCTCTCCTTATATTATATAATACGAAATTCGCACACATGCAATTCAGCTACACTTCTTGTAAAATTCTTCACTTGGAGCACTGTACTGTTTGCTATACAGAATAGTTACATATTACATAGCGAGTATCTGTATGGTATAGTGTGTAATGTGCTCGAGTTTTTGTTTGAGTGTATTGTATGTTGTATAATATGGTTTCAAAGATTCGCTTGGGTCCGATGACGATGCATCCCTGTGCTTCGAGTGTGTAATATTGCCTACTATATATAATAGTAATACTTTTACTTTTACTGTGACTCGTCCCGAGTTCAAAGACCGAACTTGTGTAAAAGAAACACAAGCACATGCAATCCATTTGTGAGTTGACACTTTGCCGACTAGTCCGACTGTTTGCAATGCATTACAACATAACATCAAGAATTTAGAGAGCATTATAGTTAGCTGAATGGTGAACTGTGAGTGAATGAATGGATTCAAATAACCGAATGGAGAAAAGTCGGGAAACACAATGTTCCCTGCATTGCAGAGGAATTTCCTATCGTAACTGACATCACAAACACACTTGATCACATCGCTTTAACAAAATGGGAATGTCTGTTCACAAAATGAAACTTTTCTTTCTCAGATTTAGTCATACACTCTCCTCTCGCTCTCTCTCTGTCTTGGCAAATGTGCATTTCTTCTATACAATACACTGAAAGCAGATTTGAAGTTGATAGACACAATTGTAGAATTAGGGAGATATGCCCACGCTCCAACATGAAGGATTTATATTTTATAACCATGCCTAGCACAGATGCTATTTTTTACACTTGGACTGTAATAATCCTTTGGATGGAATCGCACTTTACACATAATTGAGACAGTCGAAAACATGAAACACAATGTTGACTCATGTCATTCATTTCCTTTGAAAATTAATAGGCATTAATAACTGTGAACAATAATTATCTCAAAGTACACGTTTAATAGTGGAAATTTAATTATTGGTTGACGTGATTACTATTATCTTTTCGATTAAAGGAGGCTGTGCTGTAAGTTTTAATAGCAGCACAACGCGTAGCGGAAGGAATATTAATGATTTACGATAGTGTTGCCATAAAAATCTTTGATTGGTGCTTGTGATGCTATCAGTGTCAGACATCATTGTATTAACTTGTGTTTACTGTTCAGAAATCATCAATTAGCTTTCTTACTGTGTGCTACAATGCTATTTACACCTCACATTTAAATTGTTATAGTAGACGTGAGAATTTCCATCGCTTTATTACAATATAGCTATATGAAGCACATAGTGTAAAGTGAAGGTACCTACCTAAATACGAACAACAACCGTTGTTTCAAGATACCCAACAATCTTTACTTAGTGTAAGTAAGGCGAAGAATTATGAGAGTCAGTATGGTCTGATGATTTAATGTGATCCGAAATAGATTCCTGGTTACATAATATTACACATACTATATACATACACAGATGCACATACATCTAACATACACACATGATATATACGCACCTTAAATAAAGAAAATAGTGAAGTAATTCATGGCTGACGAATCTGATGGTAATAAGACCAGACTGTTCCTTTCTTCTTCTCGGTGGTTCTTTTTATCTCTATCGTGTATATTGACTTTGGCTTATTTTCAGATTTTTTTCATTCAACGCACACTAAGTCCAGAATTTTCATAGAGGAGATATTTTATGTCTCTCATCGTATCTCATATATTATACATTGATACTTGGATACTTGGATACATACAATAGTACTATATGTCGACCGATTAGTGAGATGGGCTTTTGACGTGCGCTACGAGAGTTTCCATGTTTCCACAGATAGGAATGAAAT
>JAQFYB010003169.1:0-20627 GCA_034694085.1 Pogonognathellus longicornis | reverse complement strand
TGGGGCGTTATTGTGAATATGGGGTACTATACTTTGGGAAACAAAAATTACAACCTTATATACACATTAACCCCCCCCCCCAATGGGGGGTTAAATTGCCATGGGACGTTAATCCGGCGCGTACGGTATACCATCATTCCATAAAATCCTTTAAGATAATAACACACTTAATAATTTCATCCCATGTAGTCCAAGCTTTGGTTAATTTACAATTTCAACTTCTACAGATATAATATGACATATCTGATCGTTGAAAGTAAATAAGTGACATAGAAATAGTAGGTAGTAGGTAGGTATTATTTAAAATTGAGACGTATGCATAAAAATGGTGTAAATGACATTAATACACCGACAAAATAAAACAAAGGAATTGTATTGTGTTCGTATTCACTTTGTTAGTTAAGCTGTTGGTCGGTGAGACATTGTGTGACAGCGGAACATCAGCTTATAAGAAATTAACAACTTTTGAAGCCTTATCACTGAAACAGGCGTTGTTTAAATGTACTTGGAGCTGCATATTGAATGAGTACATCAGTATAGACATAGACTAAGAGAACTACCTACTATTTTTGTATACTTAGTGTTAGGGAAGGTGATTCAATGTTCAACCCAAACTGAGCAAGTATTAAATATTAGGCGACATTGATAAAAGTGAGTGATAAATGCAGAAAGTCTACTCTGGTTTATACCAATATTAATATAATATGGACTTATTTGATAACAATATGTGCTGCAATATATGTATGAATGTATGCACACATTTTGTTTGAACTTTCTGGGACAACTAAATGCAAACCTAACACTTAAGTGATTGAGTGTACAAAATACAGCCTGGTATGAGACATGAGTGTTGTGATCCAAATAATATGCAATCGCTATATAAACCAAAGGTGAGTCATCGTCATGTCACCAAATCCATAATCTACTATTCCACGTCATTCGTGTATGAAAGTCTGTGTGCCTAGATGTAGTCTTTCCGAGAATCAATGCAAACATACTACAAGCTTGTAGTATATTCTTCTGCTTCACAACACAATACTTTTTGGTTACGGTTCACTAGTACTTACTGATAGTAGTAGAAGGTATTACTTGTGCTACATACTGTCGTCGGCAATTTGTGTATTACATTACATTATAATGAAAATTGAAGTGTATACATTATATGCAACTCACTTAGACTTAGATAGTGTCTAGTCATACAGCCATACTATTTATGGTAAATCTCCCCTCCGCAACCTTCCTGTCGTCGTCCGGCTTCCTTAAAAACATGAACGCTTTCTTTCTGAATCACTAGCAGCCAAATTCCGTATAAAACCAATTTATTTCTGTCTGGATCTAAAACAGATATCATTTTCCAAATGCTGTTGTTTGTTATATCATTGTCCTTAGTTCTAGTGCGTTTCTTTCGTTCGTTAGTTTTTGTAACTTGTATTAATGAGCAAATGAGTGGGTTTACAAATACATGCAGGCTACAATATATTTTATATTGTATAAAGAGAAAAAATACAAAAAGAGCAGACTGTGTTCTTTATCATTATGATTATTGTATGCGATGTCTCTGCTGTGTTGCCGAGAGAGAAAGTGTCTGTCCCCTACGGAAAGCCGGGTTTCACGTTTGAATTGAGCTAAACACCATGGGGAGTCTAATAGCGGTGGAAGTTGTCATATTATTAGTACTTTACGTCCACGCCAGCTCAATCTAACAATGGGACGAAGACGGATGGTAAATTAGAAAGAGTGGTTTGGCTTGGCTGCTGGAAATGTTATCCAGTCAGTCAGTCAGGACAGGAAAGGTGCTCACTCACAATGTTTGTAGTTTGTGTGTGCTCCCATTACCTAATAATATTTTATCACGTCTATACTTTACTATTATACATAAACACACACACTCAGCATGTACGCACATAACGCAACTGTCGTAAATTATTAGCGTTCCAGGAATATTAAGGGTTTTAGCTGATGCGATATTTGTCTAGATAAAATTGTGCGTCTGCTGTTGCAGGATATATGGCATTTTATTTTGTTTTAGCGTTGATATCTTGTCTGAGCGTGGTAATTGCATGGCAAAGTCCAATCGAATCCCTGTCATTTAATGTTTAAGTGGTAAACATGAAGGATAAGGTAAAAGTAATACTTTTATTTATACGAAAGCGTCAAATCGAGTTGGTTTGGTTAGATGGGTAATTTGGTTTGGATTCTCGTCTCGATATTCATTGCACGATGAAATGAAATGAATGGTCGACTGAGCGGACTAAACTGAACTGAAGTCTCATTGAACGCACTCACGCTACTTTGTACTTCCGAAATGAAACCATATCGACCATGGATTCAACATAAAGGCGCAGCTGAACGGAAACGAACTGGCGCCTCTCATCTCCCAGAGCCGCAACCCAATTTGACTCTTTAGAAGTCGGGCTGTGAGTTGAGTGTGAGAGCAATCAGCATGATGAGAGCTATTTACTAGAATTAAGCTTTAGATTGCTTTACATTATTTTCTCTCTGCCTTGCCTTTAGAGTTCCCTTTGTGTTTGTGTAGCATAAGTGGACGCAAAGCAAAGGTAGTTTACTTTTGGTTTCTTTTTTGCCCAGACTGCAGTTATAAGTTCATTTATAATGTTGTAGTAGTTGTAGCAGTGTAGAAGATAATAAATACTACACGCTTGTGTTTGTGTCTTGTCTGCATGGATTTGACTTTTAAGCATGATTCTATCTCATTTGATATAATACTTCAGCTTTCCGTCAATTTACTACTTTTCTACTTACCTTTGCGAGTGTCTCAAGTCTGTTCTGAAGAGTCCAGAAGTCAGTTCGTTAAGACTTGTGTCGATTTGAAATGAAATTAGTTCGACTTTTTATTTTTTCCCTTTTATCTAGTTACGTAGATTCTAGTACATGTATTATAGCTACATACAACTTTTTGCGCTGTACATTTGTAGGTATATATATCGCTACTGTAATAAACATTGGGAAATGAAGAGCATTTATTATAAGTATTGGTATATTATGCACACTGAGATATTTATTATAGTACGGGAATATTAGAAGGTAATGTGGTACACGTAAAAGTGTAGCTGTGTCGATTATGTGAATTTCTTACAATCTTATCTCAGGTTAAACACATTTAAGTATTCAAGGCTCATCTTTCCGCCTGTCTCTCTCGCTATCTGTCTGCACCTCGTTTGCTCCTTTCGAATTTAGTATTTATTTTATTGGCGGTTATGATTTTTGCCTCGATGCTAATACACATAGTTTGTTGTGGTTAGTGATGGAGATGACTTTGTAGGACTTTGTAGTAGAATTGAATGGGACGATGGATGAAGGAGGACTAGTCTGTCTCATATATTCATTTCTTGCTAAATTATTATCTGTGTTAGCTCTGACCTCACAGTTGATCCGGAGTGAAATGAAGCTCAAGCTATCTCATTCAGCAACTCTTTGATTAGCATTCTATTGATTGGATTTTATGCGACTGGTATTTGCATTTTTAGATACCTTGTTTGTCCAGACATGTGCTGTGCTGTGTCTATGTGCGTTAGCCACATGTACACCAACGCAGTATTGCATGCTAATTTAGATATCAAGTTTTTTGCTCATACTTGTTTTTGACAATAAGTGAGGCACGCAAAAAATCAAGAAACATGATCACACACAAATGAATGCTCAATATTACTTACACTTATTGACGAATTCATTTTTAAACTTTAAACCATCCTATCAGCACATCGTGCATTCTACAATTCAGAATGATCACAGCTATTTTATAAAGCTGTTCTATTGTGTAGAGTATGAAGTGTTATTATCAATCTATTTGTATTTAAAAGGGGAAGTAAAAATGTTAAAATTACAAATTCTCTACTACACAACAATGACAAACATGACAGGAGCTTGATTTTCGTGTTTTTTTGCACTTGTGCTTTGCTTATCAAAAGACTACCTGTGATGATGTGTGTAAATATTGGATAAAGTGATAACACCTTGTTGTTAAAGTACAAACTTACAATATTGCACACGTTGTGTTTCAGTTGCTTGCGATCTAGTGCATGATGAGTATTGATTATGTCACATATGTCATATGATACACAGATGGATTTTACATAATACGTGAAGCTTGTAATCTTCCTTTCATATACAATTGATACTTGCAATAAGACAATCGATAAATTTCATTTCATTTTGGCAGCTACTTGTATAAATAATATTGTTCCAATAGTAAATACAAAAAAGTAACACGGAAAAGGTTGGTTTAACTGATACCGTTTCAAATACTTACGCTCTTTTGTTTTTGCCCTAAAAATGAAATACAGTAGTATAGCAGTCTACGAAAAAATATTTATTCAAGAAGATAAGTCGGATTCTTTTTCCTTTTTAACATTGCTACGAACATATGCACTGTATACGTCATTTTGCATTGTTGAGATCTCATAAAACTTGATCTGTTTATTGTTTATCCCGTCCATGGGTGTTAATAAAGTAGCACGACGAAAGGCATTGTAGGTATCTAATGTAATGTTAACTCTCCATCCTTTATGTACTTTTGTATATGCAGTGTGAGTATATAAGTTTGTAGTGTGTTTATAAGTATTCCACTCACAAAAGAGCTGGAGGAGGGAGGCACAATGTTTGTATGTGTGGTGTAATGTAATGTATGCACTGTAGGCTGCCTATTAACACAAGAGTATGCTGAACGGCTTACTATTCCTATCCTGTTTTGGTTGTAACTCTTGCTTAGCTCGGGGCGACAAGATCACAAATCTTCGGGTATTTAGTATTTAGTACACCTAGTAAGGGATTGCTGCAGAATTATCCTCCTTTAAATACACTAATAATCTCGAGAGAACATGTTTAGCTGACGCATTGTGGTTTGTAGTGCTATTATTATTTGACTTTATGCGTACGCTGCTACTATATCATATTCATAAGTCATTTTTACAGAGATAGGATATAATTTTCGATGCGTAATTAATATTTTGCAACATAAGTACTGCTTTTATAACACTGTAGCTAGCGTTCCAGTTGAATTTACGACGACACGCGGCCAATAACAATAATACGAGCTTCGCTCCCTGCTTTCTGCTTCCTACTACCTAAATATAATTTTATTCCAGGAAGTTGGAGAAGCTTTTATAAACAAATTCAAGTTATTGTTTATCAAATACAGATCGTTAAAACGGGAAATGTTAAAAGCATTCATAGACAAATTAAACTAGGGGTCGATTTCCATTACAGTATGACACGATCTACATTGTACCTATTTTCAAAGCAATTCTATGATCTAATATTTATTGCGAAGGCACATACACTTAGGTAAATGCAAAATTGGCAGTCGGTTGGTTCCTTTAATTCCTAGAATATGGGAATCATATTTCACGTGAAAACCCTGACGAGTCTCTCTCTGGAGGACAACAGCTGCCATGATTCATTTGCACAGCAGGATATTCCTATTGTTTACACGGACATTTAGTTTTATTATATAGACAGAAAAAAGCTCATTACATGTCAATCTGCAAAAAAATGGACTAATGTTAAGTGTAGGGCTTACCGTAAGTTCCCATTTTGACAGATAGATCTATAGCTGACTTGTAATAATTTATTACAAAGCGAGAAAGGCATTATACGTGCATGAGAACAAAGATTTGTGGATTTTCTACTTTTGCACATTTCGCACGTGCAAAAAGCCTTACAGTACATACTAAGTACTATTTGCGTATGGTAGTAGTGTTCAATGTCTATATGTGCTATTTAGCGTTTATACGTTATTAACTGTTACAATACTATAGCAATTTTATTTGTACACATGTAGTTAATTTGCTTTTCAGATTTCACTTACAATAGCAGCTTAGAACAAATGGAAATAAAATGTCCATCCGGACTTTTTTGTTGCAGAAAAGAGGATACGAGGTATTAACATATAGTAGATGTGCTCTGATGGCTTATTTGTAGCTACAGCATTATTAGACCTACATTTATTGTATTGTTCTCAGTTATGCTACACAGCTGCTGCATTGCCTATGCTTCACCACAATACAATAGTAGGTATATGTACTCCCGTTTCCTTTTGCATTCAGATTGCCATCACATTGCCATTATATTAATAGCTGCGAATCGCAAATGTTTTCCTGACTGGTTTTACTTTTCTAACCGACATGTATTATTATTTTTCTCTAATTTCGCTCAACTTACTACTCATTAAGGTCTTAGGGCTTGTGACATGACTACTGCACTACATTTTGCATAATTTTCACATTACTCATGTTGTAAAATGGTATGGTCAGCCAGGGACTCCAACTTGTCCAACTCACATTGTGTGTAGCATGTACCATGTACTAAAACGATGAAACTTATTCCAATTGTGGAATGAGTTAAACCTTCAACCTTGAATCATTAAATGTGCATTGAATCATACCCTTAGAACACAACAGTTGTCATATTGGCAAGCTATTACTGCATTGGACGGTTTCTATTTCTGTAATTTGCATCCATCATTTAATAGTTTAAAACGTACACATGTCCGACAAAGTACAATGCATAATTATTAAAAATGCATGTAGATGGGTATGGTATGAAATGTTGTATGTAGTTTGTATGTAATTCATCCTAAACGTCTCAGTTTTTTTAATTTTTCAATAGAAGCATCAAGTGGCAACTACATAGCTAAGCGTTTTATGTACATTATGTAGTGCAGTGTGTAATTTAACTTTTGCTATTACTAAAGTGATTGGGTATGTGTATAAGTTAAAAGTAGCAGAAGGTTGAACAAAGAAATGAAAGCGGAATTCTGTTTTGTCTCTGTTGATGTTTTGGAAATATTCGTCTTGAAGCCGATGTCATAACAAGTTAAAAAACAGAGCAGCATGCTTTAGCCTTCCACGAGTTCTGGAGCCTGTGAACTACATAAGACAAGCCTCTCTCTTCACACGCTACTCTTGGTATTTAACTGTGAAATTGTTTACATTGAAACAGATCCAAAAACTGTGACTCAAGAAATCCATTACAAAAGCATCAACTTTCCCAGTTAAACTCTAAACTGTCGGATGACTCTCGTCGAGTAAACCAAAAACCAAGACAAACAATGTCAAGTAGGCTACCCGATAGTTTAGCAGTCAGGTTCTGTTTATCTTTCGTGTTTAACCAGTCAGTGCTACATACGAACGAACGATATAGTTCCGTCATTGAGTAAATGGAGTTTCATAATATCCTCCTCATTCATATATCTTGGAAATGGGAAAGCTGAAAGCTGTAGCTTAATAAACATCACATACTAATAACATACATAGGGAAACTAAGAGAATATGTAGTAGGAGAATGAATGCACGTTCGTAACCAACAAGGGCTGACTGACTGAACCATGTCAAAAAGTGCAAAGTTAAAGTAAACTGCATACACTCTGGTGTTGCTGGTAGTGCTACTATGTAGTAGTGAAAGAGGAAATGGATGTTATGATATGTTATTTCGGGGAGGCGTTGATCCCCCTTGTCTGGTAGACGGCAGGCGTTCGGCTTTCAGTAAACTTGTTCATAAAGGATTGACTAAGTACTAGCAACCATAAAGAACCTCCAAGATTCAGTCAGTACTCCTAAACTAAGTGTATAAAACTCTACATGCATGTATGTATACACATACAAAGTAATGCATGTACAGTATTAGTGCAAAATAATATTGCGTAATTCACAATGCATTGCAATGCGTGTATCATGTATCTGTACTGTACTACTGCAGCATTTCATGTAGCACCTTTGCAAGTTAGTAACTAACTACCTACAAAACACAATACACCTACATAAAATAAAACATACATACAAATACTCGTATACATACACATATTGCGCATCTGATTCTGTATTGGTACTCGTGATGCAGTACATTAGAAATACAGACAGGTATGTCATAGCAGTGCAGTATTATACACATGGAAGTGCAGACGTATATAATTTTGTTGGTAATCTGCACTTATATTGCATTACTTGAGTTTTGGCGTTGTTTGGAGTAAATTGACGACTAGTTTGCTATACACAGTGTGCTATTATCCGTGTTGTATTGAGTTGAGCGGAGTAAAGTAGTGGTTTAGGAGAATCAGGATGTTATGCGTGTCTGTCTGTCTGTTTAATATGTAGTGTGAGTGTAGTGTGTCTTGGATTGGATTTAGAATAGGTAGGTAGGGAGTTATTAGTTGTTGGTCTGTCTGGAGTTTGGGTGTACATATTGGGAGGACTAAATAATAAGTCAGTATATATCATACTCGGCTCACATCAGTCCAGTCACTTAGTATTTATTCCTAAGAAAGTTCTTTCTACTCAGTCGCGTGTCTCATGGGGGTCAATGTCAATGGGAGCCCACTTCTTCGCTTTACTTTACTTTAGTTACATTATAGCGCGTTTAGTGTATACTTGAGCTGTTTCATTCTTCTCTATGTATACACAGTATTGGAGCGTGTATGTGTGTTTTGTGTGAGAGTGTGTGTGTTTTGTGTGTCTCCTTCTTCTCCAGAGCTCCTTCCGACTCAGTCAGCTCTTCAGACTCTTATTATTGTGACTTGAGCCGCAATACTCTTGCCATTCCAGTTCCATCCACCCAACCGATCCGACGTGTCCTATTCTATTACGAACGATCCAATCCAACTTTCTTTCAACTAGCAGCAGCGTTCCCACTACGACTTCCACCACACTCTATTACCATTACTACTACGGCTTTGTACTCCTAGTAGGCTAGTTAGCCACACACTACTCTGTTGTACTTGTACTAGTTCTGAAACTGACGAGCAGCTCACTCACTCGTCTCCACTCACTCACAACACAAAGTACACACAGTTGAGTTGGTGTGTGTGAGCAGAAGCGTAGACAGGTTGTTGCTGGAAGGTAATAGCCACATTAATACTTTATTGTATACCTTGCCTCAACCTGTCACTATTATTCTTTTCAACAATCCATCACTCATCACCACATAAACGAACACAACAGTCAAACAACAAATTTATATCATTATTGTGCGTTTCCATTCAAATCCCTTTGTATCTACATACATACCTACACAATAAACCACTACTCTGACGGCTAAGGAAAGGAGTGCAGTGCATAATATATTCTTTTAAACCTCCACACACGAACGCTAAACAGACAGCTTTACATATAAAATATTAATGGTAGTATTATATTGTTTTCCTCTACACATTTATGTGACCAACACATTATAACATTGCTAAATGTGACATACTGATGTGAATGTGACCCATCAATCAATCCTCATTAAACATTTATACCTTTATATGCTTTACAAGCAACAGGCGTGAATTTTTTCGGGCATATTAATACTCTTTGCCGGGCTGGCCGTACTGTTTCTGTGTAAATACATATGCCTATTTAGTATATTATGTAAAGGAACGGTCGAGAGAAAGGAATAAGTAATAAGCTACTTTTTAATTCAAACAACTATGTATTACTAATTCCTAATTCCATACCTACGAGGCCAGACTGAGACGAAGACGCGTGATAAGTGTATGATTATTTGATTATGCATAACTGATTATATACTGTCTGAATAAAGATCGAAAGTGCTGACGAATACATTCTAGTGTTTGCTAACGGGAATAAATAAGACGTGTGTAGCACATCGTAAAGTAATATAATATATCGTTACGGAGTACAACGGAGTCGGCGACAGTCATTAGGTCAGTTTACGCCAAGCCAAGCTAAGCAAGCGAAATACAAAACCGTGTGTATAAACAAACTCGTGCATATTTCATCTTTTTGTTCTGTGGGCGGTCGTGTTTCCTTTGGGACGTCATCACGTTTATGTAACATTCAATATACACTACCAATACCACAGCGGTTCGTTTCTGAGAACTTTGTCTGTGTCTGTCTGAAACTTGGCTGATTTGTTTGTTCACCTTATAGTCTAATCACAGTCTCATTTAAAAAATCATCCTTTAACCGTTGTCCGAAAAAATCACAATCGATTTACCAGACTATGTGAGACGATTGCAAACTAATTGAAACATTCAATTTACAAACACTGTTTTAAATTTTCATATACAAACTCGTCTGTGTTTACATTCAAGGGGATTTTATGTGTTGTGATTTGATATGGAAATGGAATGAACTGTTTGTCTCACCCTCATCATCGTCCTACAACATTAGTGCTGTTACGCTAATACACATACTTCTATACTCGACTTGGATCACAAAGTATTTATGTAGGTAAAGTCCATGACAGATAGTAAAATCGTGAAAATCTTTGCCAACTCTCGCCAAAAACGTTTTGAAACGTTCTCATTCTATCACAACAAATCTATCACTCACAAATTAGTCTCAGAGTTAAGTGGGCTGTATGCTGAACACTATGTAGTACTACTACAAAGACCACTACACATGAAAAGCTGTAGATCCCCTCTGGGAGCCAAAACTAAGCCTGCTGTGACACTACAAAAGATAGCTGTATTAACAAGGAACGTTATGAAGTGAAGTTGAAGTATACAGCAAAAGTATAATACAGCAGAAGTACCTATGCATGAAAGAGACACATCATTTTCACATACAGTGCTATATTGAGCTGTGACTGTCATTACTTTCACACATTATTTATTATTGACAGGATTGCGGAACAGTATCAGTCAGAATTATATTATCTGCTCCTGGTAGCCTGTCACAGTGCTGTCGGCAAACGAGACTGACAAAAATTGCAATAATAACTCTACTCTCATATAGCACAAAACCTCAGTATAAACTCGTGGCTTATGAAGCTTAAGTATATTGCAGTATTTAATCGTTTATTCATTTATAGATAGCCTACAACAACTTTGCTACGTACAATAAAATATTTGAAGCCAGTGCAAAGGAACTACAAGCACAACCACTCCAGCCGCAAACTAAACATAACTGTTTCATTGAACAAGAGTTTGTATTATTTCTGACTACTACAATACACGGCTGAGGCTTCTACTTAAATACACAGACATACACAAAGCGTATTACAAACCAACTGGACATCATCATATGGAGTATTATAGTTATATACAAGCAAATAAATACTAGTACATAAGTCTGCGATTAAAGTGGCTTTACTAAATAACAATATAATATGCAATGGTCTAGAAAGTGGGACTTTCCTTGTTAATGCGTGGCTTTATTGTGTATTGTACATACATGTGAACGAACGTTGTTTAAAAAGTCACAGTACAGTAGCATTATCTTTTGTACTGTTATTGTAAAAATTGCTAGCGAGCAATCTCAATCACGTTAACATTTAAACGGCCGGGGCTCCTGCCTTTTCGATACAACTGCCTTGTAAGAAAACGGTTGGCTCCAATAACAACAAGCAGCACACGCAACACAAAACGACAAGTCGGCAGAATAGAAACAGAAGCTGTCAAGTCAACTTATTGCATTTGTTCAGTTGCAGTTAGTTGGCGAAAAGCCTTTGCCTTCTTCCCTATATATATTTCCTACTATATTGACTCGACTGTTACACTTGTCTCACAAAAGTGCTCGCTCTCCCTTTCTATGAACAGACCGGCATTGCTTAACAGAACACAAGAGGTTTAACATTTAACCCACTGTGTCATTAAACTTAATAGTGAAATAAAATTAACGTAATTATCTGCGACGAATTAACACTAACAATAAACGTCATCACTTAAAATCTTTGTGTCCATACAACCACAAGGATCCTTTTACTTTCACATTTACCGGTGGATTGCACTGTGAGCTTGCCTTATTATTCTGTGTGTCAACGGCAGTAAAAATACAAAAAAAAGTTTAATAGAATACTTATATGTACAACCAAAGAAAATAGTGTACATAAAAAAGGACTGGGACGAAATATATTGTATCTTTATGAATACTTACTTGTACTTACACACAGAGAGAAGGAGCAAATGAAAGGAAAAGTGTGAACTCTGAACACTAAAGTGTCCCCTGCTGAGAAGCTCATAATAATATTCTACTTACGAGTCTCATTTTCACATCTGTATGGATTGACTGCGGGACGGGAGCCTGGAGGAAATAAGAATACAAAGCTTAACAGGAGGCTTCTTACATCATCGGATGATTACATCACACCGTACAATACACAATACCTCACCTGTGTGTGTCTACCAAATCAACTCTCTCGGATATCTCTGAATCCTTATTACTACAACCAGATACGAGTAATAGAAAAAAAGAAAAGTGACTATAATATTTCCACACTCAGAGAGAGACCAACCAGTTAGTTCATAGCTCGTCTATTTACCATCAATCATGGCATTAATGTGAACCCAGAAGCAGCTTCACAATCTCAACAGAAGAATCTCCAGGTGTGAATTACTTACTAATTGGCGCATCAGCTTTAATAACTTATCATCAGTGATTATTCATCGACAGTCAAAAGTAAGTCCATTTTATTTTATTCTGTACCTATGTACATAGCTTTAGTAGGTAGTACTATTACTGAGAGTACTTAGGTACATACGGCGGCCTGTAAATTATACTGGTAGCAATAAGCTGCACAATATTATACCAGAGCCACACCAATCCACACCGGCGGGCATGTATCAATTACCCAGTAGACGAAGAACCAGCGATTCTATCTCCATTGCATAACTACGGACTATTATATTTTGTAACATACATCTATACACTTACACACGGTTCCCGATCTACCTATGTACTAATATTATTGATATGCAACTACGATATAGCTAAAGAGCTCTGAAATTTCTACATAGGAATTCTACATAGGAATTACATACATTTCAATAACATAAAGTATAGACTGCAGTCTCGCAAAGTGTATTTTGCCGTGTAGTAGTGTGTCTAGTGTGGAATACGATTATACATACACACATATTATGTAGAATGTATGGTAAAGCTCAGTCTATGTTGTAAAGGAACTTTCTCGTTCGCTCGCAGTGTTCGTATACGTAATATCGTAACAAAGTTGTCAAGCTGTCCATAGCCTGTTTATGGGTTAAAAGGATTCCCATGGGAGTTACCGTACACAACTGGAGGTGCTTTGGAGCTGGCTGTGGACATGCAGACGCTCCATTTTAGCATTTATTATTTAGCATTTTTATTGACTGACTCCAGCTATTTTTGAATGACATATAGGACGCAGACAGACAACAGACATGACATCAGTTTGAAAGTCACGTAGGTATATAGGTATATTATATACATAGCATTCGATTATTGGACTCGAGAAAGTGACTTTCGTCATAAACGTCATTGCACTTATATCTGTATAAAGTGTTCTATGTATTTACTCCTTGTGACTTTAAGTGTCTCACTCGTTTCCTTTGACTAACAATATGCCTTGCATGAGGATGTATTTTCGTCCTATCTATACTAATGTAGCTACATACCTAGGTAGTATATTCGTGAGATTCGTGAACAAGAAAATTGCATGATGATAAGTAAAGTGAGTAATGTATGGTATGGTATGAGGATGAACTATAAAAGTTTTCAGACGACTTCATTTATCCGTTTAATCCTACATGGGACGAGTGTGCACAAAAAATCAAGTGTATAGAAATGCCTTCTAGCCGCACTTGCCATTTTATAATTCATTCATAAGCTCATTGATTTCAATGGGCTGAATTAGATTAAACTTTACCCTTTACCTTCTTTCTATTGAGGTCTCAATAGTTCCATGGCCCGCTCGTGTTTCCTTATTGCCTTGTCTTGTGACGTTTGTCCATCATAGTAAGCCGGCTATTATTCTTCTATCTTTATTAAACCGAGGATACCTACTGCTTACATAATACCTCGGCATGTATCATCCTCTCAATATTAGTTTAGTATTAGCAAGGTACCACGGTCATGAAGCACTGCCATGGCCGCAAGCATGTTTAATTCAAATCATATGTGTGCCACATACATACATGAGCTGTCACCTTTATTTATGCAGCCCATTAAATGTGCCTATAAAAGTTGATATGAATTTATGAGCCCGCTGCTCCGGGACTTGACTTACATAAGAATATGGATCGACGAGCTATTATCAAGATATTAAGTCATATTATATCATATTATACGTGTCCATCATCATCTTTCATCCTTCGGCAGCATTACAGATTACACAACAATATCAGACCAAGGCTTATTGTGTGGTTTGCTACTCTTTCGTCTGAATTGGCAGAGCGAGAGCTTGTTGTATGTACTCTGTGGTGTTCTGGAGTGAATGTGTAGACTGTGTGTTGTGTAAAAACTGTAAAGTGGAAGAAGAGTGTACATAGCCAATGGCCGTTCGTCACCTTCAACACTTCACTCATCTCAGATTCTCATTAGGGATGCATAGTAATACCTCTACCTACCTTGCCAACCTTTTTCTCGTAAGCGTTTATCTTTACATTTACACTACTACCAATATAAGTAGTGGTGGAACTACCACAAACAATACTTTGTATGTATCAGTGTATGAGTGTATTAGCTTTATACACATTCATACATATATACACGTTTAGAATTATTCAAGTTCTCAAACTCAAGTTTAGAGATATGTACTAAGCGAAGTATTCACTCCTTCAGCTCATGTTATATAATACTTGTAGCTGTTGGAGCTGGGATAAAAGTTTGTATTAGTTTCAGAGGTAGCTCTATGTTTATTATGAATGTGTGTGTATCATGTGTAGCTTAAAAAGGATATGGAGGTATTATATTCCTTGCTCATACATAACCGGCTTCCTATCATCATCTATTCAGTTTCAATTCACGCTTCTTGGCTCACTTGTTGAGCTACCGAAAGCGCTAATTGTATTGTTAGTTGTCAAACCATACCGGTCGTCTTCAAATCAAATCTCACAGCTAACAAAGGTGTGTGAATGTAATGTAAACTGCTAATCTCAACTAATCACAACTCTTCTAATTTGACATTTTCAGACTAGCATTTGTCATGAACCATTTTCTTATTGTATTACTTAGATAATATAATTGTACTATTTCTTCATCTGTAGCAAATTCTAAGTTATATTAATTATATTCAATTTTAAATCATAGTAGATTCTAGGAAGTACAAAAATCAAGACATAGTACGTAAACTCTAAACTACCCAGTACAGTATCATTAGACTACATTTACTTTTGAAGTAGGTACTAGATTGAAGTATAACACTTCTACACTCTAGACTACGTATAGTAGTTACTATATGTAAATTTGTACATGGAAATTACAGACTTTGTATTGTACCTAATGTACTTTAAATTTTTAAGGCAAACGATATGCTAAAATATTAGGAGATAATTTAGTCAAATATTCTGTTTCTAATATTTGTACATGGATCATTGAAAAGTTTCGTATTTTTGACTTATGAATATGGAGGAGGAGGAAGTGAGGCCAAGTGTCGAATTGAATTAAATTTGTATGCTTTTGTCCCCCGTAGCATTTATGACTATCTGGACATTTGATCTTTGGAGTTTAATAACTTTACGTAATATTGACTCACCAAAGTTGTTGTGTTCCACTCATGTTTGAATGCACCTATGTATATGTAACAAACGAATATATAGACAAGCCACGCAATTCTAGAAAAGTAGACCAAGCCGAGACCGGATTATACATTATATTTGTTGTGTGTGTGTGACTGGAATGAAATGGACTTGGTTTTACATATTTCTCTCATTTACGAAGGTTCGTTTGGCCTAAGCATAAGTCAAAAGTACACATGGAAAAGAGTCGGAGTATTATCGCAGGTGTATGGTATAGTATTTATACATACAACATACATTATATGAATTTGATATTTTCATTAGCGAGCTAATGCCCTGCAGAGGTTTAGTTTTACTACTACTATTTAGATGCATAAAAAGTGTTATGGCATAAAGACAACATTACTCAGGACGTGGTGAAGAAGGCAAACAATGCTACAACTAACTTTATTTGCATTTCGCATGTCTCATTCTGAAGCTATCGTATAGTGTGTGTTGTATGTGTACTACATTTGAAGATTAATACAGTGGGCAAGAGAGTCATATCGTCGTATCACGTATCTACAGTCTATTTGCTTGTTGGTTTGGTGGTTTCTTTATTTCTCTTGTCAAGTTAACTGGGAAAGTAAAAACAACTATGAGAGCGAGAAGAAATGAAGATTTTATGATTGCCACAGTGTTCTGTGTATGAGACCCAGGATTTTTTTTAGTGAGGCTACATTTACTTCAAATATTTTGCACGTCAGCAGCAACTGTTTACTATTTGGGTGGCTTTTAGTGTTACAACACTGGAGATACTTTCATTTCATTTTGTACACTTTGCTTTTAAGTGTATATTGACTTTTTGTAGCTCTTTTGCTTAATTCATATCTTCATTGCGATCTGTGGGCCGTGTACCTGAGAAAAATTATTACTTTGTTGTTTTTGATAGGAACAATTTGAGTATACTCTGGAGGTTTGAAGTGGTAGTGTCATAAAACAACTATCAAAAGTAGATCAAGGGATTTTTTGTGTTGAAAAGTAGACAGAAGAAGACAAGGCAAATAAAATGTACGTAAAAATAATAATGTTTCCAGATTGCCTTTTTGTAGGCAGTTTGTACGAAATGACGTGGGGTTACTAGGATTCACTTGCTGTGGTGAGTGTGTGTGGTGGTATAGAATTGAGCTCACTTACTTTGGGCTGTTTTACTAAAACTAGTATTATTAGTAATTCTACAGTATGAACTCATGCATGTAGGTATGTGTGGTTTGTTATTGTGTGACATGCATATCACACTCGTATACTTCATGTGTGTTTAAAATATCACACTCCACACGTATGAAAAGGGTCGTGAGTGTATGTAAATACATAAATACTACAAATATGGCCAGACTTTTCTTGACTTGACTTTATTCCCAAAGTGGAAGTATATGTGTATGTAGTGCATAAAAGTAGTAGTAGTAGTTTCCATTTGAAGTTTGCATGCTACGGACGAGAATGGACCAGATAATTATCTCCATTTATTTCGACCAAGTCCATTCTTAAAGTATAGCTTTTACGGGCGAATACAGTGCAAGTAGGTAGTTCCGTATGTCTCCTTTATTTTACTACTACACAAAACAAACTCTGAACTCTTTTTCATAGTCCACTTGAACAGTTTATGCCTCATGATGATAGTTTTCCGTATAAATATAAATGCATAGTTACACAAGAATTGGTATTTGTATGCAGCCCATGTACAAGTACTCAGTGTACATGGAATCATAAAAGGAGTACTAGTGTAGGTACATCAGCAAAGCATTACAAAATATATAAAGACCAACCTAATATATTAGTAGTACACAAAGCAGCAAGTAAGTAAGTAGAATGTCTGCAAAAAGCAAAAAAGCATTGTAGTAAAATAATTGTTGTTTTTACCTGTACCTTTCTTTAGCATTTACTTTGTGGTAACTGGTAACCCTAGCTATTATATTTTCGGATTAAATTGCACATTACTCTAGGATCGTTCCAGCTTTTTGTGGTAGTGGATTTTCGGCTTAGAAACTTAGAATGGGGATTTTAAGTAGAGAATTGCATATTTATGCAATGGGTGCAGCTCCACACTCAACTCAGACACACACACACAGAGAGAGAGAACACGACATGCCACGCTATATTCGAACAAAGCGTGTATGAACTGTGTGTGTAGTGTGTATACTTAGTCAGTCATTCAGGTATAAAGCGGACTTTGGTGTGTAACGTAATGTAGCACTATTGCAGAAGTACTAGTGGGAAAGCCACGTTGTGATTAGCTATTACATGGAAATAGAGCGGTCTGTTCTATGTATTCAAGTATTCTGTTCTGGTTTAGTCTGTCATCTCGTCTTTCTTTGATTCTCTCTCGCTCCTCTAGTCACTCTAATATACAACTTGCACTTTTTTATATGTAAATAATAATAGAGTATTTACTCAAGAAGGGAAGAAGGTAACCCGAAAGTCAAGTCTGAGCTTTTCTTGAAGCTATAAAATCATTTTCTTCACTGCTATTACATCATGCAATGATGTTTTCTTGTGTACACTCTTTTATGCCAGCACCACACCAACCATACACACACATGCACACAATACATACCTACCTATACCTACGTGTGTAAGTACACACCTTCAGCTTTCCAACTACAATAAGTATGCCTTTGAACGTTATACTTTAAGATAGTCGAACGAAAGTTAAAGTCAAAGCCAAAGGTACTATTTAGTTTCCTTGCTCCGCACATTCACAACATACCTATAAAAGCATCAAGCATATTATTATGACGGAGGTATGCCTATTGTGCTATTACCCACACAACACTACACAGAATATGACGTGTGTGTAATATCAGTCCATATATATGAAATCTATGTATGTTACGGAGTAAGTATCGTTTCATTTCTGAAAAAGTTCTATCGTATTGTATCGTGCATGTAATGGGACGGGATGAGATGCGATTCACAGGGAGATGCCGTGCAGACTAGACGAATCTAAGGAAAGGCTTGGGCAGAGCAGCCGAGCAATAGAAACTTTTCCACTGACTGGAGAGCGTCGACGATGGCATGGAATTATAATAATTGCTCTTAGTTATAGGCCTACCGACTTAACCGATAGAGTTGAGTTGATGTGAATCGAGTAGGTAGGCAGCCACCTTTTCCTCACTTTATAATATTTTACTCTCATTCTATTCTCGTGTGTTTCTCTGTGTTTATTTTGCTTATATCATACTAGCTACACGCATAGAACATAGCTGCACACTACGATATATATTTTATTGTACCTTTACTTTACATACAGCTAGATGTGCACTTGTACTTACAAAATACGTTGTGTTGTATGTATGTAGTCTGTATTGTAGTTTTTATTGTATATCTTGTGTTCTGTCATGTTCCGAGTATTGTGCTTACATAGTGCGATACAAATACATACATACACATGAAGAGAGCTAAAGTAGTAAGGAAGGATGTAAGTAAAGTATGTAAGTAGTATGTAATGTACTAAACTAACTACACACACGGCTCTCACTCCCTATCAAAGGATTCTATCGTCTTAAAATGAGTCTAAAGTACACATTACAAAAAATTCTGTCAATTAGCGCTGTTGCCCACATGTGGAATTGCTCTCTTTGCCTGGTTTCCCTCCAGTCTCGAGGTTTGTTGCAACAAAAAGGATAATAGTATCATAATTAGCCAGATATATCTGTAAGTGTGTAATCATGATGTACGTGAACTGGATAGAGAAGAGTTATTAAGCCTTCGAGTTGGTTTTAGCGGAGATAAACTGCGTCTGTGGCTTATACAACGTGAACGTAGGTATCCCTAATAATATTGTCTCTGTCTCTCTCTCTCTCTCTCTCATGCACTAATTTCAGAAAAGTCTGTTGTGTTGTGTGTGCTTAATCGAAATTGCTCGTTGGAGCTTACTGCTACCAAATGTGTGTACAGAGCTCAGATAATAATGATAATGCTTTGGCTGTAGTAGTAGACTTGTGTGATGGCATAATTACGATCGTGTCTCCAGAGTTTTTGTGAACAAAAGATGATTGCACACTGAGGTTTGTCACGGAGTTTCTTCTGTGAGATTGTGATTGAAGTGGTTGAGTCGGTATAAGATATGTAGCACAGTCCCATAGCATTGTAGATGTATGTAAGTGTAACGATACATATTTTATACTGGTCGTGAGTTACTTTGCTTGTATAATATGCATCAAATTCTCTTTTTATAGTGTGGTTTGTTTGGTGGAGGTTTATAGTGTAGGTATATTATTGTAGTCATGTCATGTACGGGTATTATGTCGTGTCGTGGTCGTGACCATCAAACCATACATATTATAAATACATACTACATTCTATAGTGTACCATGTTCATTAAATATTATGTATATTTAATATTCAAATGTGTCGGGACAAACTAAACAAGCTGAATGCGTGTGTGTTTCTTTCTGTCATTGTAGTATTGTGTGTGGTGTATGGTTATTTGATGGAAGTGAGGAAAGAATTTTCTGTGAGATTGTTAATAATAAATGGTTTGCTTAGACGAATATGTACTTTTGTATAGTGTGGGATTGTACGTGGGTAGCAATATATTTACTTATATATGTATTGTGTGCAAAAGGTAAAAAGAGTTTTATGTAAAGCGTATACCTACTAACAGAGTAGACGAGAGAATATTACATTAAAGCAACCAAGTGGCCGTGCAGACCAAAGAATGACTTGACAACGATGCTAATGATGACCAACTATTATCGGGCGCCGGAGTGAATTTTCCACCAACTTAGATTACACATTACATGTATGGAGCAAAACAGCAGAAGTTCCTCGGCAATAGGGAAAAGTCGTAGAAAAATGAAAACCACAAAAAGTAATAGAGTTTGAGAATTACATATAGAACTTTTATGTGTGAGATTGCATCATTAGAGTTGAAAAGTGTAGCATTGTACTTAACTCTTGTATACTGTCTCACTTTACAAACACACACACATCAACGTGCTGTTCTCCTTTGTCAGCCAAAGTCTACCACACAGCATCGTAATAATAGGTAAGGTGCTCCCCACAACACGAACTCCGAAATAAGTGAAAAACGTGAATCGACAATAATGAGAAGGTGAAATTTGGAAATCATCATTTGTCTTATGATTTGCATTTACATTCTACCTACATACAATCTACACACAGACTTACTGAACTTTTTAATAGTAACCTACATACATACATAATACATAGTGAGCATTTTAAAATGAGT
>JAQFYB010003168.1:0-20632 GCA_034694085.1 Pogonognathellus longicornis | reverse complement strand
CTAAACAGCATTGCCGCAGCATCAACGGAGGATCAAATCAATATTGCTATTCAAAACTGGTTTAGAAATTCACGAGATTTGCAAGGTGGAAGAATCCGAAACCATGTCGTCATACCCCAACAAACGTCGCAAAATCAGGAAGGAAGTAGAATCGCAAATCCAACAAATTAACTCGACGTGTTCATTCATAAGTGCTGAAGAAAGCCGGTCTTCAAAACTTTCTAATGATTTTGACACCTTCTATCAACCAGAACGTAATAATTTTGCTGAGAGTTATGCATATTCCAATCTGAATAACTTTAATAATTACGAGTTCCAACACCCAAATTTAGTTTCCTCAGACAGTAGTTTAACCGAATATAGCACTACATTTGACCCACAAACATTAAATCATCAACTTTCAAAATGGGGTTTAGAACACAACATAACGCATAAAGCTATTTCAGAATTATTAAAAGTAATTGAACCTCACGTTAGCAAGCAAAATCAACTGCCAAAGAGCGCTAAAACTTTACTGCAAACCCCCAAAAAAGTTACAACTTGTAAAATCAAAGGTGGTAGATATTTTTATTTTGGTTTGACAGAATCTTTGAAGAAGGAGGTTAAAAATGGGTTAAAAGAAACAAAGTTTCCCCTTTTCATAGCGTTGCAAAAGAAATATACAAGTAAAACTTTATTAACAATAAGTGTTGCGACTGACGGTATGCCGATATGCAAAAGTAGCAGTGTCCAAATGTGGCCAATTTTAATTAAATTAGATCAATCAAAGACGGATAGACCTGTATTAGTGGGATTGTTTTGCGGAGAAACCAAACCTGGTTGTATTTCGGAATTTTTAGAGAAATTTGTTAATGAGATGAAAATTTTAGAGACTAATGGTTTTGTAATTGAGGAGAAAAGCTTTGTGGTTAGAATTAGTAGTATCGTTGCTGACGCTCCAGCAAGGAGCTTTATTAAAGGGATAAAGCAACACAATGCTTATCACGGGTGTGAACGTTGTGAGGATGAGGGAGAATGGGAGGGGCGGACTATTTTTCTCAGCACAACTTCACGTAAACGTACTGATACCAGTTTTACAAACCAAACCGATGAATATCATCATGTGTGTTCATCTCCGCTTTCAAATTTACAAATTGGACTAGTGTCACAAGTTGTACTTGATTACATGCACCTGATCTGTCTGGGAGTTATGAGAAAATTATTGTTTTTATGGATTTCTGGTCCATTGCCTAACCGGCTCCCATCAAGAAAAGTTGTAATAATATCTAACTATCTTACGTCAATAACAAAACAAATGCCTGATGAATTTGCAAGAAAGCCTCGATCATTGAAAGACATATGCAGATTTAAGGCTACAGAATTTCGTCAGTTTCTTTTGTATACTGGGCCATTGGCTCTAAAGGACGTGCTACCTAAACTAAAATACAAACATTTCCTAATGTTGCATTGCGCGACTATTATTTTACTTTCTCAAAAAGCTTGCGAAACAAATTGGAATTTAATAGCCAAGCAATTGTTGATTAAATTCGTACAGCAAATGTCTGTTTTGTACGGAAGTACTACCATTGTATATAATGTGCACTCGTTGATTCACATAAGCGATGACGCGTTATTGTTTGGAAGCTTAGACAACATAAGCGCCTTTCCGTTCGAAAATTATTTACAGAAATTAAAGAAAATGATTAGAGGGCAGAAATTACAACTAGAGCAAGTTATTAAGCGCGTAACAGAACTTGAACATTGTTATGAACAATTTAAATTTAAGGATGAAAAGAATATTAATTTTATAGGCAAAAAGGGTAATTTTTGCAGAAAAATTATTATTAACAACATATCCATTTCAAGCAAAACGGGTAACAATTGCTTTTTGAGTACGTTAAATACCATAGTGCTTGTTAATAAAATTGAGTTTATAAATGATGAGGTGTTTATTGTAATTCAAGAGTTTTTAAATGTAAAAGATGTAAAAGATTATCCTTTTAAAAGCAGATGGTTATCAGTGTATGAATTGACCGCACAACTTTCTGACGAAAAATGTTTACCTTTCAAATTCCTATCAGCAAAATGTGTAATACTTCCCCATCAAAGCAAATCAGATACTTTTATCTGTTTTCCTTTGATTAATTCATTTCTTGGCTAGATTTATTACAAACTGACTTTGTGACAATAAAATACTGAACCAGTTTTTTAACTGACAGTAAATAATGGTTTAATTTTAGTATGTATCTTATAATGAGTTTAAAATATTGTTAATAACTTGTGCTTGTAAACTCATAAAGCAATAGTTTTAATTAAATGATTCATTAAGTAATAATTATGTTGGCAATAAGTTTAATTTAATGCTTAAATGTACTACACAATAAATGTAAAACTAAACTATGTGAATAATATTTTTATCTTCCAATCTCATTGAAGAATACGGAACACGTGATTAATAAATGCATAATGTTCAATCATAAACTGCATATAAACGATGCATAAAAGTAGTGGGTTTAGTTATCATATTCCCCTCACGATATCAGCACGCTGGTAATTTAAGTGGGAAAAATTTGTAATTTTGGTGGGTGTTCCCACTCTTTACCCTAAAGGGCTATACGATCATCACCCTCGTGTTTTACTCAAGTTGTACCCACTTGGGATTACCACTGTCTCCCAAAAACATTTCTTCCTGGGTATGTTCCCCAAGGGGAAATTTCTTCAACTGTCCAACTACAATAAAGATATTGAATTCTTGGAAGAATGGTCTTCCGAAATGAATCCTTGCAGTAAGAAAATCATTTTTGACAATCTTTAACATAGCAACTGTTATTTTTTGCTTACCATGACGCAGAACTTGAGGGGAGTTATGTGCCCATTCTGAAGGTGTATGATTCGCTTCACTGTAGTTCATCTGCACCAAAATGACACCCCACTTGCCTGCGAAATGAATGTTCTGCAACAAATTTTCTGTGGAGATGTTTCTGTATTGTTTTATTTTCAAAATCATTACAACTGAACCGAAATATTCCTGCAGATTTTCTAAAAGTTTGTAAACCAATGGAAAGTTGGGGCCCGTTTCAAAGTTGGTAAGACCGTTGGTGGTCAAAACTAAAAGAGGCACGAACCAAGTAAATCGGGCAACCATCATCACGAAATAATTTTAATAATGACAAAAGAGAAACAATTGGAATACGTTTGTGCTATTTACTCTTACTACATTAAATAGTTTACGCCAGGTACACCTAATTTGCTGATATAAATTATTTTATTTGCACTTTAAATCACTTTCAACAGCAGTCTTCAACTCTTCATACACAACTGATAAGCATTTGCACTATAGCATCAGGATTGAATATAACACGAGTTGCAAAATTTTAAATTTAGTTATCTTTTATACTTTGCCGAAATTAAAACGAAACGCAATTTAACAATGGTGTTCCGTCTTCCTCATTTTGTTTCCAACTTAATTGTAGTTCATGCTGAATATTAAATTCGTCCATTTGTAATTGTTTAGACCAATCAGCTATTCAAGACTATAAATTTTAAGATTATAATAATATGGTTACTTTTTATACAGGGTTTCACATAATTACTGCCGCCCTATCCCATCAAAGCCGTAACAATGCAGTCCCGGCCAGAAGGAAACCTTGCAAAGTGTTAGTCCGAGCCCCACATTACATAATGAAATATTCTTTGAATGCATGCATCGGAGATATCGGGGAGATATGGGTTGTCCCTGCTTAAATCTGCCTTTGGAGATCATAAAGAATAAAAATTACGTACGCGGAGCAACATTTATAAATCTAGCTTCTAAATAACTATAATTACATACATGGCTATATCCGGGTTTTTATTACAGGGGGCCACCAAGGGTAAAATGTTGCAAGTGACAACCGAGATAAATTAGGGCAAAATTAACTTACAAAGTACAAAATTCTCGCGTAGCGTGAAACAGTGAAGATTTTTACGAGTCCAGATAAGAAATTTCATTTAAATCGGTTACAAATTTAATAGGTCTAATGTCCAGTTGAAAAACAAACAATTTACTGAAGTTTTTAATTTTTTATGCGTAATAATTTTTTTGCACAATTAATTTCATCGACGTGTTAAGCAAATTTTGCATAATCCCCAATATTTCATTCTAATCAGTGGTGTACAATTTTCATGCATTTACGAATTTGATTAAAATTACACATTTTACAATTTTTTGAAAATCATTAAAAAGGTAGAAAATGGACACTCATAGATTAGGATGAGATTTTGGGGTTTTGTCTAGAATTTGATGCCTAATACGCCTGTGAGGTTAGTTTTACAAAAAATATGCATTAAAAAATTAAAAATCGAAGTAAATGTTGTTTACTTATTTTATTTTTCAACTTGTAACCATTGACCTCCTTATTTTCAAACGAAATGAAATTTCCTACGTGCACTAGCAAAAAGCTTGTCTACAAAACCATGTCAAGCAGCCACGTACCTATCCAGAGCGGGTGCACGTGCACCCTCCAGAATGCGTTTGCTATCTGAAAAATAGCCAGTTTTACCATAAAAGTTTACAAATTTGGAAAAAGTGAGCGAATTTGATGCGTTTAAATTTGGCTTGGACCTAATTCAAAAAGCTGTATGCACTCAATTGTACCTTATATTCCAATTTTGTATTACTATTAACTAATTTCTGTAAAAAATCTTGCTGTGCAACCCCCAGCTTACGATCCTAGTTACGTTACTGAGGTTAATGATTTCAAGTGCCTTTCTAGAATCTCAGAGGTATGCCGGGGATATTTCAACAATCATTATACCCAACCCTGTAGTTCAAAAACATTTAATTGATAACAGCACCAGTTAAAGTTTACCGGAATTTAATGAAGGTGTAAGTTGCATTTATTAATTTTACAATTCTGGATTTGTTCAACTGATACTTGTGCATATAGATTATTACTTTCTGAATTGTGCTTTTGGAGTAGTATGTATGAACACGCAAAGCTATTCCATTGAATTGATGAATCGAACGTCCCAGAGTCCCAGATAGTTATTGAAACAAAGAGAAACAATTATTAGCATGCAGCTTTCCTAAATAATAGTGTAGTTAATAATACTGTTGGTTTGAAAGTAGACAGGAAATAAATAATTGTAAATGGGTATAATATAAGAAATTATTAAATGAAGTACAATTACCATCTATTATAACATGCACCGCATAGCATTGGTTAAGTTTGTTTTCTAAATCGATGACAAATCCTGGAATTGGTTCGCTGAATTATATTGAATGGGTTATACAAACACCATGAGGGTTATACAAACACCATGGGGGTTATACAAACACTATGGGGATTATACAAACACTATGGGATTATACAAACACCATGGGGATGATACAAACACCATGGGGTTACACAAACACCATGGGGGTTATACAAACACCATGGGGGTTATACAAACACCAAGGGGGTTATACAAACACCATGGGGTTACACAAACACCATGGGGTTTATACAAACACCAAGGGGGTTATACAAACACCATTTAAAGTCATGTAAAGGTGCCAGGTAGATCGATGCCCCTTGGAGCCTTTACAAAAATCGATGGTCCCGAAGTGAGCTTGGGTGCCGCAAGACTGCCCTGGCAAGTATGTACCTGAATTTCTCCAACAGCAGCATGTACATTGATTAGCAATATTTTACTCTGCAGAGGGTTAAAGCTTCGACTCACCTATGACTACACTATTATGAAAGGTTATGGTTAATGCGATGGAGTTTCAATTAATTTAAAAAAAATTATATGGACCAATATTTTTTTGGAAAAATAGCAAATTTTTTCTACTTTTTTATTATGCCGAAAAGCTAAAAATCATACTTGGTATGAAGTCCTAGAAAGGGATATTATACGCCTTTTCCTATAAAATATACCTACATTATATATTATTTCGATAGAATGGTGGCCTGAATGTAAAGAGTCAATAAATTCAAAAGCCTGAATAATCGATAACGTCAAACATTAACAAATAATATATATAATACATCAACCCCTTTAATCGTAATGCACCATGTTCCGCTCGTCAGTTATTACTCTAAAATTTATTATGCATCTTACAATTGAATTTAAAATTAAATTAACATTATTTTCCTATAGTGTTTCATACAAATCAATTTGATTTGCAAAATTACCAAAAAACAGTTACCCAGTTAGATTTACATATGACACAAAAATATTTTCAACATCATATTTAGTGTGATACTGATGTGCTAGGATATGCTACCAGAACAGTAACCCATTTTATATTGTTTTACGGAATTTGAATTTTCTCCTAAAGTTGAAGAAACAGGGATAAAATTTCAACTCCAAATCAATGTTGGATAATGTACCTACCGGTCTGCGTTGAAAAGTCATTCTGGCCGTTGTATTTTCAAATAAAGGAGTAGGATCTTATTAGAGTAACAACTGACGACCCGAATTGGTGCAATGGTTGATTCAATGCTTAGGTTCAGGCCACATACACTTTTTCCTAATTTCTGCAGTGCATGAATAGTGTCTATATAGGCACTTTTCCTGCAGTGCATGAATAGTGTCTATATAGGCACTTTTCCTGCAGTGCTATACTTTGTGTCTCAAATCTAATTTTCAATCATGGGATAAATTGTTTTCTCGATTTTTTCCTGTCAAATCTTCGTCGTGTTTATAAATTCATTCGCTCTCCTCAACGACGGTGTGACTATCCTCCGACACGGTTTTTTCAGTGCTGATTGTTTTTCCTTGAGTTGTATCTTCGCTGGACTGTAGTACTGCGTGTTGATTTTGAGTTTCTTCCTCAGCAGCCTTGAAGGCTTTGTAATTTTCAAGTGTGCTCCTTTTATTGAGAGCAGCGTTGGCATGAGCACGAGCTGCTAAAACCACCATATTTGCCGCAGTTCGAAAACAAAGTGGACGACGTCTCTTTGTTTCCTTTCTTGCAGCCTGTTAAAGAGTGGGAAATTCAAATTACATATTAAAGTTTGCAATTCCTAAAAACGTTGATACAATTTCTTAGCAGCGCAGAGTGCAGGTTTTCCTTTTTTCTTGTTTGAAAATTATGATAACGCAAAATATGGAGTCACCCGTGTTTTAAAAAGTAAACCAATAACGATTTCAGTTTTTTTTCCACCATGGTTGAAAAGTGTGTAGCATTTAATTACCTCTTCGTCTCGAGATGGAAGCGAAAGCAGGTAGTCTGTTGTAATTTGACCTTTGCTGGGATCGGCAATGGCCAATACAGTAAGACATCCATCAACCGTTCCCACAATAATCGATTTCCCATCCGCTGTACTCTCAATAGCCGTCAATTCTGCCGGAACTCGATAATTGGCTAACATTACTGCGTCTGATGTCCTGCATAAAATAATTCGCAGATTGACCCCAGTTTTTATTACTACAAAAAAAAATCATTTTTGGATTTTAAAACTTTGTTTTTCATTTGGATTATTACCTGAATATTCTAACTGTTTTTCTTCCGCTGTGATAATAGAGAACGTATTCGTCTGTTCTGTTAAACATGTAAATGGAGCTAAATACACCGTCGGCAACTTTTGGTATAAATGTTCGAACCGTTTTCCCATGTTTGAGTTCAATGAGTTCCAATCCTCCTCTTCCTGGAGCGTAGAGACCGTACTTTCCGTCTTTGGTGCAACGTCCACCCCACTTCGGCACAGAACGAATAAACTTCTTCGCTTTCACATCAAGTATGTTCGCTTTGTCTGAGTCAATTAATGCAATCTAATAAATTAATATTATTCAATACTGTGTATGTGAGTGTGATCATAACCGAAAGCAAAATATGTTTAATTTTTAAAGAGGTTTCCAGTGAGAAAGCAATATTTACTTGAGTGGCTCTTTTGGGTACAGGCAGAAGGGAAATATAGTCTTTAAAGTTGGCATACTTGAGAACAACTTTGTGCATTAAAATACCAGTCTTGCTGTTAAAAATGAACAAAGTGTCTCTTAATTTCTCAAATCCAGGGCCAACTAATAGAGAACCATCTGAAGTTAAGATCAAATCTCGTAAATTTTTTATCGGGTACTCGATTTCAAACAGACGGTTTCCATTCGGCATTTCACGGATAATTGCGTGAACTCTGAAATGATTTACATTGATTGTAAAAAAAAGTTTGGGTTAAGTTTAATGTGTGATCGAAACAAAAATTTGCAAAAGTATACTTTAGATCTGAGCCCCCAATTTTGGAAACAGTGACGAAGGCCTTGTCTTTATCCATTAGAAACATTTGTTTGATTGCGTCCTGTTCTTCTTTGAATATGACGCATTGATCACCCCAACTCCAAACTATGACGAAACCGGACTCAGCGGTAAGAACATATCTGTAGGTATCAAAATCATCATTCCAAAACAATATTTATAAACAGAGCCGTATCCAGAAATTCATTTTGGGGAGGACAAAATTCCAGTGTGAGGCACACGTGTGTTTAATTTTTTGCGATTCGTAATAAATTGAATCAATTTGGGCGCAAAAGAAAATGTTCTTAAATTGTGTTTACTTTCAATCTCAGAAATTCAAGGTGAGCAATCACCTATCCATCCCTTGTATATGACCTTGGTGATATAATTTATTATATATATTTAGGCCTGCAATTAATATGTCTTAAAACATGCACTTACATTCCGCTTTTGGTTATTTCTACTTGGGTAACAATTGCCCCCATCGGAGAGTCAGAAAACTGTGCCAATAATTTCCCCATTCGGAGATCCCAGATTCCAACACAACTTCGTGTAGAAGTAGCGGCTAAATTCATTTCCTGGGATAAACTAAATAATAATATTGAAATGTAATGAATAAAAACGCACTCTTCGTATAATAGGCAAGCGAAGAACTGGTTATCTGAAATCGCGTATGATAGTACAATTAATAGACAAATGTATATGTGCATCTGATAGCACGTGGTTCAAAACATATTCCCAAAATTCAGTTGCTCAGATTACAAAACATTGTGGGCTATCAGATGCACATACTATCATGCGCGATTTCAGATAGCCAGTTCTTCGCTTGCCTAATAGGAGAGTGCGTCTATTAATAATTTTAAAAATTGAAAAATGGTATGAAATAAAAAACACATTTATTCATACCGTATAGAATCAATTTGTAGCTCATGTCTGTGAATGACATAGACCTGTTCGAAAATATTATTGATATTCCAAACTTTGACTGTTCTGTCAATTGAAGAGGTGATGACAGAATTCCAATTCCCAATTGTGAGACTGCAGATTTTGATTATTCGAGCAAAATGCGCATCTAAGGTTTTATAAAGCTCTCCTGAACACATGTCCCACACGTATAAATTTTTTCTAGGAAATGAATTTTTTTTTACTCTGTGATCAGTTTTGCAATTTTTATTCTTATTATATTCACCAATTCATATCTAATACTGATAGATGTTACCGGACACCAGCAATGGCGTAAGTGCTGTCCCTGGACAACACACACGAATTTGACTCCAACATCTTAGTAGAAATATTTCGAATACCATTGTCTGGTAGTAAAAGTGTCACAAAATTCCCCGTGTCCAAATTCCACACCTTCAATATTAACCATGAATAATTATACAATTCTAACCAAAAGTGGACAATGAAAAGAGTGGGTAGTGGGTGCAAAAACTACTGACCTTGTATCCAAACATAAAGGTCCCCACAATAAGTTTTTCATCTTGCGAAAATTGTAACTGAATTAATTTGTCATTATTTCCCTCGTATACTCTTTGTACTGTCCATTCTTCTCCATCGTTGCTCAATCCCATCTCCACTAAATCATTTACATACTTCTCCAAGCAGCAATACAACTTCCGGTTCGATACTCCCATCACCATGGCTCTGAGTCAAATACAACGAAACATTAAAAATTACCTAAAGCGTGTACTCAAAACTTAAAAAAGTCTCCAAAATACCAAATCTGTTTAAATTCTATAAAAATTGCATACATTTTTAGTATTTCCATATTTTGTTAATTTAATACAAAATATTAAAACATTTTGTACTTTTGCAATGGTTTTAAATATTCAAATATAAAATTTCGTAAATTTTTTGCACGTTTTAAAAGCATTACTTCAATGTCAGACTCAAATTCTAGCAACCCTGTTTCCAGAGTTGGTATTTCCAGGAATGTAAGCATGTCTGTTCCGGGAAATATGGATAAACGAGTAAAAATACGGAAATACGTACAAATATGAAAGATTACGAAATCGACAAAATATACACACTATTTACATGGGAAAAGCTGATATAAAGCATTTGTATGCTTTACAATATGAGATTTCAATACACACAACATTCAATTAACAATCGTTATGTACTCGAATATTGATTTTACATTTTTCAATGTTGTAATTTGTGCTTAACTTTTATACATTGATTAAGTAGGATTATCCGTTATTATTAATTTTTCGTATTTTTCAATACGGAATAAGATTTTTTGGTTCCCGTAAAATACGTATTTTTCTGTAAATGTCCGTAGTTCCATATCTCCCGGACTTTCAACCCTGCCTGCTTCGTACATAAAGTTTAACTTCCTTCATTTAGTTCAAGAGTTTAATTTTCATTTTGTACATATTACTTTAATTGAATAGATACTATTATTAAAAAGTTAGAAATGTATAAAAAAATGAGACCCATGAAAATCTAGCGGTGCAACATGTCTATCTTCCAAAAAAGTCAGAATCGTCATTGCAGTGATATCCAAGTTCCCGCTCCACAAAATGACAAAATAATCTTTCAAAGTCGTATAAGTCATTCTCAAAATGGGTTTTGTGGTGTCAGGTATTGTTGATCGTTGTTCAATCTCGCCAGCAATACTTTTTTCATTCAATATTCATTATTACATTGAAATGGAAACAGAGAATATTAAATAATTTTAAATAGTCTTTCAATAGTGGTTACATTACTTGTAAATCACCCAAGAACAAAGTCCATGAACAACGAGATGAGTATTCAAAAGACTAAGTCCGGTAATTTTCTCCTGATTATCCAAAGGGTTTTCAAACACTTGAAAGTCATTGGTGAGCATATTGAGTAAAACGACTTGATTGATATTGGAAAACGCAGCGCCGTAGCGATTGTCGGGACTGATGACAAGACCCAGAAGAATTCCTTCAATGCCTGGAATGACTTCTCGACACAAATCACTCGTCGACAAATCCCAAGTTAGAAATTTGTTCGAGATGGACACAATGTAACGAAAGTCGGCCGTAAGACAAAAACCAAATACTGCAAACTGATGTCCTTCCAAAGAGTACTGAAAAACGAAACGAAACAGATAGTCTACTTTTATGCATGTCACAATTAAGAAGCACGAATAAATAAATGTTAGAAAACAGTAACGTCCAAGGAAATAAGAAATGTTAGAAAATAGTAACGTGCACGATAATAGAAAATTTTAGAAAATAGTAACGTGCACGATAAAAGGAAATTAAAGTTTGTGGGGCAACCGGGAAAATTGTAAAACAAAAGTTTCAAGAGGCTAAAAAATTAAAATTCGCAAGAAAATTTTTAAAACAACAAAATTTTAAATTAACAAAAATTAATGAAATGATGTGCTAAAGCAATTTTAAAAGAAATAACATAAATTACATAGAGAAAAAAATTAAAATAGTAACAATAACCTTGAGGGGTCCTCCGGGAGTGTGCATGCAGTGATAAGCAGGAAGAAGTGCAGAATGGTAAATCCCTTCTGTGTCGCATTGTCTCAAAAGTCTTCTGACATTTGGATTCGCTCCAATTTCAGGTAAAAGACGTCCCACGAGTTGTGGTCCCAACATTTGTGGATGATTCAGAAGAATTGCACTTCCCAGTCTTATAGCATCAGCAACCATCATAATCTCTCTGAGAGACAAAAGTGTAAATATTAGTAGGTACACAAATAACAAAACAAAAAGGAATAACTATTCAAAAAAATCAAAGTTAACAATCAAAGCACAATTATTTAAATATTAAAGATGCCTATTGTGAATTTCAAAAACTTTAATTAATTACCTCCTGAGACATCTCTGTTCCTCTCTACATGGTAAGACCCGACATGGACAATCAATTCACATGCAGACATGATATCGACAAAAAGCACAAACAAAATTTTCATAATATCAAAAACCATTGTTTTCATATGGGACAGTATTCACTATACACATTATCAATTTACAGGGCAATTTAAATACTGCAATATACACATTCTCATGCATGTAGCATATTATTAAGTATCGGAGTATTCTGATACTTTAATGGTGTCGACAGTGTTCTGTTCGTAGGTGCTCCTGCCCTTCATAGCCCCTTATGCTGCTCTTTACTCAGCTCTAAAGTTGTGATTTATTAACGTGTCAACATTAGCCATTTGCATGAACAGTCTTTCTCTGTATAACATAACAAATTCAGTACAATTCTTACGAACGAAATACTGCTCTTCCCTACGTGACACTTGATAAATAGAGTATATAACTTACAACTATATTAACCAATATTATATTATAATTAAGTTTAAACTTACATCTCGACTTAACTATAACCACTACATTTGACAATTATTCATCATTCATTGTATACATAAGTTTCCTGTCTTTTAGCAATTAACAATTCCTTGATCCTTAGTAAAAACGGATTACTATAACACAATTCCTTATATACCCAGTCACGGGGCAGTTTATTGCATTCCAGTACAGCAACATGCTGCACTGAACTTCTGCCTGTTTCAGAATTATAACGCTTTACCTCAAGTGACGGGAATGTTTTAGTTGAACACTGTTCATCAAATTTATAAAAATTGAACCAATTCTCAGTACCTAAATACGAATTGTTTTTCGACCTCCATACTATTATTTACTAATACTACGTCAATACATGGTTCATTGATGGAGGTTTGGGAAACGTAAATAACTAATGCTGCGGGATCTCACAACAGAAACAAGTAAAACAATTTTAATTTTAGATTTGAATAATGAATATTATTTTAAAGGCAACCTGGAAGATTCCCTATCGTCAACGTAAGCAAATGCATCTTCAAAGTCACTCAAACACGATTGCAAGGGACAAGCTGAGATTTTCGCATGAATCCATTGATAGCTGAAAAGAACATTTTCATATAAGTCTTTGAAGCGTCTTGAACGAACCAAATGGAACGGCAGCTCTCCAAACTGCAAACATATTCATATTAAATACATTAAACTTATTTTATTACTTTTCCTTTTAAAATGTAAACAATAGGGAAAATTTTCACTGTATTTTCACCGACCTTCCTTTCAAGGTTGAAAAAATACGAAATGCGAAGAGAATAAATATATGACCTTTCGTAAATTGTAGCGAGAAATCTTTCCATCTTTTCCACAAAAGGCTAGGGGTTGGAGAGGCACTTTTCTGTCGGCACAACCTAGTTTTTCGGTCAGTCCAAAACGATGCCGCTGTATTTCTGTGTACTGAAATGGTTTAGGGTTGCCTCCACCCCAAATTCCTAAAAAGTAGTCGGCAATGTTTGAATGGAAGTAAATTGACATGGCTTCATCTTTGAAATAACGTTCTTTAGCTGCATCTCGGAATTGCCTTTACAGAAAAAGAAGTGACATTGAAAATGGTACAGTGATAGATTTTTAAGAATGTGGATCAAAAACTTTGGCTTTGATACCTGTGGTACCAACTGAGAACGGAAACTCCGTCAGCTTCCCTCTCCGACAAATAATTTGGCAAGTCATTTCGAATTCGAGTCCACAAAAGAGGCGGGATTCTTCTTACAGGAGGCATATGATACTGGTATACGTCATCAAGAACTTTGTCATCGAGTGAAATTAAATCCTCCAACTCGGTTTCTGAAAGCCCGCTTTTGGCAGCTGTGATGTATGCCAGCGCGTGAGTCACCAATACACGTCCATGCTGGAAACAAATGTAAAAAATGAAAAAAAATGTTCAAATTGTTTAAACAAAAGTTAATTCTCAATAAATTCTTTTCTTTTTCATTTTATTTTTTAAATTCAGTAAGTTTGGCTTGTACCTGTATTTCAATTCTTTCAAAAAGCTTAAAAATGGAATCCATGACATTCAATGCAAGAATTGTGTCCTGGGGCTTGGAGTAGCTTTTCCAACGACAAATCTCTGCAAAAACCAACTTAACAAAAATTGGAAGTGAACATTCTGTTAAAGCCTTGCAAACTACTCTCCATTGGTAATTATTCACATCCCGATTTGCAGCAACGAGCCATTTCCGAAGAACATTCGTCGCAAGTACTTCTCCTAATTCCGTCACTTCCAAAAAGTTTTCATCACCGTCAATAAGTCGACGAAAGAGCAAATAGTCTCGGGATATTTCTTGGTCTTCAGGCTCATAAGCACAAGAAAGCACAATCTATACACCAAATATAAAACAATATTTAAAAAAAAATCTAAAATAGTGAAAATGGAATAGTTTATTCGGGTGTGGAAAAAAATTATTTTCTAGTAAACCGCCCACCCGGATTTTTCAAGTTGATGCCGACCCTGCAGCCACCTTCTCCTCCAAATTTCCTTATTTTCCCCACATTTATCTCATAATATTTACCACATTCTCCCATTTTTTGCAAACCTTGTATTCGGAACACCTCCTTGGAAGAAGGGGAATATAAATAGTTCCCAATTTCCCCGAAAACTCTATGGATATTTATGTTTCCGAATTTTTCTACACCCGCGCTACATGATATTTTTTGAATTGTTTTAGTCATGACCTTGCAATGTTTTGGAAGCTTAGAGGGAAGCCATGTGAGTTTATTTGCTCCTGATGGTCCAGTCATCTGATCCACAGAGTCAAGGAAAACGACTAGGGGCTGTTCCGGTGTCCCATAGGTTATGAGTTGTTTAAAGTGAGCTGTAAGGGGAACAAGGTCATCTGGGATTTCCTCCATGGGCAACATGAAATTGTAACTGATTTGCTGACACAGAGAAATAAGCATGGGGGTTAATGCCGACGAATCAGGTGTAGTTCCTAAAAATCTCAAAATGAGGAGGGGCACTGCAGGGGCATACCATGGGAAACACATTGCAGCCCCTTTGGCCAACAAAGACGTTTTCCCGCATCCTCCCGCTCCGTAAAGAATTAAAGGTTTGTCCGACTTTCCCATGATGTAGTCTTTCGTTTTCTTAAGAGCTTCCTCTCGCCCGTAGAAAACTTGGACTGAGTTATTACAACCATGAAGATGCTGAAGGATTTCTGTGATGATTGCTCCTTGAGCTGACGAATCTTGTTTTCGCATTGCCTTGTCCACCAGTTTTGTAATGTGTTTGAAGAAATGAGCGAGAAAGTGAGACAAATATTCATCGTGGGAATCTGCTGTAATTCCCTCTCGTCCCATCCACTCCACGGTGTACCTTTGCATATTCGAAGCTTCAATTTTACCCGGAAGTCTTTCATCTCTCAAATTACCCAAAAGTCGAACTGCCTCCGCATCCAATCCACGATTGATCATGTCAATGAAATTGGAAGCTTTTTTGACGTTTTGCAAATTGATATTGTTGATGTTTCGGACGTAGGCAAGACAATGGGCTTTGGTGTTTTCCACGCTCAATACACCGTTTATCACTTCACGTTCCGTTACTTTGAGTTCAAAAATATTAAATAATAATATTGCAATATTTTGTCAATTGTGATTAATCAATGTGGTGTATTACACAATAGAGGAATAATAATAATGTGTGGCAAAAGAAGGAAAACTGACCTGACATGAAATAATTGTGCATGGCATCAGCATCCATGAGTCCATTGGCAAAACACATGTGGGCCGCTTTTCGAAGAAGTTTCTGCATTTTGTTCATTGTGTCCCACCATATCGCTTGATCTTGCAATTGTAACATAGGAACTCTCTAAAAATTAGAACAAATAATACATTAAAGGTTTGAAAACTGCATGAAATCAAATGAACGACCCACCCACACACTCTATGGGGCCTGGATTATTATGTTTTTTGGTTTCAGAGGGTTCCATCTAAATTATAATTAAAATTAAAACTAAGCATGAAGCTTAAACCCCGATTTTTTTTCTATAACTAAAAATTGTCGACATACTAAATAATGTGTATACATTTTGCGTGCATTCATGGACAGTAATACCGATATATATGTAGATATTATCAATTATACAGCCTTTTTTAAAGGTCTTGTATACTGAAATCCTGAGAAGAAAGACTTATGAAATACTAGGAAACTAGACTGTAGATTACACACCATGTTTATAATTGAAAATTAATCCTCGATTTAAAAACGAGGCAAATTGAGACAAATAATCAATTTACTTTATTGTTGAAGTTGAGAAGAATTGAGGAGATGGGTTGTAGTATGAAAACATGAGGGACGGCATTTGTGTCCTTTTTGTACCAAATGTCCAGGACGTATGTCTCCACTGCCATTTGCGCTAGAGTTTCTTTTAGCAAATTCAGTTCTGCGGCCACTATAATCGTCGGAATCGGACGGTAGCCGTATTTCTGTCCTAAAAACACCTAAAAGCACAAAATCAATGAACATTAAGATCTTCAACCTAAAACTTGCTGTTTCCCATTCAATTTATCATAACTTTATATAAATGATTTTTTATAACGCCATTCATGTCATTGTAAGCAGAGTATTTATTATTTAGTTGCTTATTAATTTGATTAGGAAATAAAGGGTACCTAAATAATAAACAATGCACTCCTGCTGTTTGCAGAGGCAGTGGAAAGTGGCGAAAAGAGATAGTAATTATTAGTACAACTATTAATATGTAATGCCGTTATATGCGGAATATAGGGCTCAAAGTTCAGGAGGCCCCAAAAATGGGAATATTTATTAAAATGAGGTTATTTTGCCATAAAATTACAAAAATTAGAAAATATCGCGTTAGGTGCTGATTTGATACATAACAGTCATTTCGGCTCACAGAGCGGTATAGGAGCCTCTAACTTATAGTTACGCCACTGTCTAATGTATAATAAATAATAAGTGTATGTGTATACCATGCTTAGCACCCATATCACAATTCCACATTACATCGTTTCAATCCCCTTCATTGAATATTCTATCATTCATCCAATTCATACTATACTTACTACTGCATCATTAAATCTACTATCCCAGATTTAAGGAAATGGAAAAAGGAACTGAACGAAGGAATGTTAAACATTGTATTTGTTATTTGTATTATTGTAGTGTCTGACGCTTGGAGAAGAAAAGTTGTGTTAGTAGGACCACTCCGTACTACTCACGGGTAATTGAATTGTTTGCTAATTTGGATTTAAGCTGCGTTGGGCACGGAACGGGGCAACCAGGCCACAGCTAGAACTATCACACAGTCTGCTCATTCCCTCGAATTTAAATAATAATATTTTTACTTCCTATCTCCAAACTATTCTTCCAAAGCCATTCACTCGGTCGAGACGGGCGGTAAAAATTTATAGACAGCGTCGAGTTGACACGGGACGACACACATGACGATGATTTAAAGTTCACAAATCGCAATAGTGTCCATTGACAAGGCTGACAATAAATTTTTACTACCCGTTTCGACTGCCTTAACTTTCTCGCTATACTTAGAAAATCACAGTTGACCTAATCACTCATTTTTTAGTCTTTCTTTTTTATACTTACTATATATACAGGGTGTCTCACTCATTGCTTACGCTATTTAATACATGGGTAGTCATTTCGCTATGTTTTGTCTGATGAAATTTGAAATTCGCTGGGTACGCGAGGTCAGCGAATTTCAAATTTCATCAGGCAAAACAAAGCGAAACTGTCCATGTATTAAATAGCGTAATCAATGAATGAGACACACTGTATTACTACTTATTTTTAAGTCACATCAGGCAAACTCTAAAGCAGATTTAATTACAATGCGTCACAAATGTAATTTACTTACCACAAAATTGGGTCCCATAGATAACCTTTGACAATTACCAATTTCTCTCATGCATAATTCTGTGGTCATATGATCGTCAGTGGCCTCATCTCGAACTCCCCATCTCATGTCCACCACCTTAAAAATTATTATATCACAGAATTTTTTAATGTAGAAGCACGTTGCAAGAGTAACTCATATACCCACGCAAAAAAGTATGCGTACAAATAATTTAGGCACCTGAAATTCCAGTCCATGTTTCTCTCTACAATATTCTTTTATTTTTGGGTACACTTCTGCCATTAGTGTATTCCTCTCCAGAGCAGTGTCTATTGTAATTGTAAATCCATACAATAACCAATTTTTAATGTTTTGCTGAACTATTCTACCGGGTGTTTCAGCCATGGCTTTCGCGATTTAATACATGGGTAGTCCTTAGCTATACTGTGCCTGATGAAATTTGAAATTCGCTGGTCTCGGAGGCATCATTTTAAATTTCATCAGGCAAAACAAAACGAAAGTTATGTATTAAATCGCATGTATTAAATCGCGCACGCGATTGTTGAAACACCCTGTATTTTAGCTGCGGGTAGAACAAAAATGTTTGTCTAGTGTGAGTTCTAGAAATGTAGGGAAAGGAGGCTTCAGCAACAACCCGCATAAATACGCCATTGGTTGTATATAGGTATGAGAGAGTTAAAATATAAATATTATCACATTTTTCAACGGATTTTGAAACTGACCTGTGAAAGTGGAGCTTGTAAAAATACGAACAATTTTGGAAGTGACAGGAGGTAGTTCCTTAAGACAACCAGCAAACACTCGGTCTATAGTAAGGTCATCCATTGGAAATTTTTCTCAATCAAGAATTTAAAATAAATTCATTGCTTTCTTGGCAAAACTTAGTAAAATGATGCAACAAAAAAATTAAAAATAGATATTCTGTCTAAAATCTTGTTTGACATCAATGCGCTTAAAAAACTATAAGTTGTTGGGGCAAACGTATTATAAATATTTGTGTTTGCCAATTTGGAGAAACAATGTGAGTAAAATAGTTGATGAGCTAGCGCAGCACATTATTTTTCGCACTACTATATAAAAAATATCTCCTCTCGAGCAAATGACTCGATACGAACTAAAAGAGAAAGCGAAGCAGACGAGAAACTCAACTTCAATGCAAGAACATCATATTTTATTGTCATACCAGATAGAGTGTTGCCCGAAGTGTCCTTTTGCGGCCCGTAACCAGCTCCGATCCGAATCCGCATAAATGTTATAATGATGGTTTCGCTTAAAGGAGTATCGTCTAAAAATACAATTTGTATTATCCAGTCAATTCTTCCGAGCCATTTATAGCTACCCCTAATGGAGGTCTTTCCATTAGTTATGAAACGGTTGGCTTTTCTAGGGAAGTGGCCCTAAATAAATGTTTAATAATAGATTCTCGGCGAATGGTTAGTTGCTTGAATATTATACTTATTTTTAGTGTGCTTTTACTTAAGGGGTAGCGCACACCTTTTGGAGAGATTACAGGTCATGTACACTAAAATGGTTTTTAGTATAACACACCAGGCACTTTTATTTAGCGTGCTTGAAACCCAAATTTCGAATTTTTAAATTTTACTGTTCGAAATTTCAATTTTAGTCGAGTGAGGAATTCATGGTGGAAGCAGTTTTTTAATTTTATTCCTAATGGAAAGGAAAAATTTCCAAAACTTCGCCTCATGCACGCTGCAGAATTTTTTTCTGTCTTTTTATGACTGGGTCTAGAATTTTCAAAAACTGTGTTTGGAAACTATCGATCTCATGCCCAATTTGATTTCCCTATCTAAATACGTAGAGAGAATAAGTGATGCACAATTACAAGGATAGGAAATTACAGCAGTAAGATGCTCATACCTTCGGTGTATTCTATTTTACAAGTTATTTCTTCATTGTTGAAGTGAATAGAACTTTCCAACACTTGTAAACAGACCTTCCTAACCGCTCTTTCTTCAAATTAGTCGCAGTTTTTACGCTCAAAGTGTGCGCTCCCCCTTAACAAGAGATACAGAAAATTTCAACATACAATCTCAGTTCGCCTTTGTACCTATCAAAAATTAAAAATGTGAGTGTTGCCCGAGTTCAGGCCACCGTACGGGTTCCGGGCTAACCTGTACTTGGTTGGATCATTGGGCCGATATACGTTTTAGGTTCGGGCTCATGGTCGGGCTGTAATTTTATAGGACTCGGTTGCGACTGGCTAGTTCCTGATACAAGACGAACAGGGTACACTCTTAAAACTTCCTGTTGAAAAACGTCTTGTCCAAAGTGAAACCATCATGATACCACGTCATATTGACAGTATTTCAGATATTCTGTACCCTACATGGATCCATGTCAAATTTTTTAAACTCCTTCCGTCTGAAAGTTTTAAAAGCTAAATTGGTGTATAATATAATAAATTGTGCATATATACGTCACATGTCTGCATATATAATGTAAATATTTGCATATATATGTTATAGAGGTACATACTAATAGTATAATAGATGTAAGTGTGAGATGTCCCGGGCGGAAGAACCGATACGAGGTCTGGTAACATTTCTCTTTTGGTACCGAGCTCTGTTGAGCTGTCTTAAGAGCTATGTTAACATTTCTCTGCTCGCACCGAGATCTGTTGAGTTTGGCTGCCTTTCTTAAGAGCTCTGAAAGAGCTCTGTAGACGTACAGAGGAAACTCTGCAGACGTACAGAGGGAACTCTGCAGACGTACAGAGAGAGTTCTGTAGACATGCAAATATTGCAGAATGTCAGTTTTGTATAAGTTCATAA